>RJWJ010004294.1:0-34279 GCA_004363605.1 Indri indri
CACATTCTTTTTTTTTTTTTTTTTTTTTGAGACAGAGTCTCACTCTGTTGCTCAGGCTAGAGTGCCGTGGCGTCAGCCTAGCTCACAGCAACCTCAAACTCCTGAGCTCAAGCGATCCTCCTGCCTCAGCCTCCCGAGTAGCTGGGACTACAGGCATGCACCACTATGCCCGGCTAATTTTTTCTATATATTTTTAGTTGTCTGATTAATTTCTTTCTATTTTTAGTAGAGACGGGGTCTCACTCTTGCTCAGGCAGGTCTCGAACTCCTGAGCTCAAACAATTTGCCCGCCTCGGCCTCCCAGAGTGCTAGGATTACAGGCGTGAGCCACCGCACCCGGCCCACATTCTCATTTTATATACAAAGACGTTGAGGCTCAGAGAGGTCAAGTCACGTACTCAAAGTCACACGGCAAGTGAGGGTTTGAACTCAGTCTAGCTCCGACGCCCGCTGGTATAGAGGCCCTCACTCAGGCAGGGCGGGGCACAGGTGCCCAGACTCACCGCCATCCACCCAACAGGGATCCCGCGGTCCTATGTGGAGGCCCAGGAGGACTACCTGCGTCGCGAGGCCAAGCTCCTGAAGCGGGAGGGCACGCCCCCTCCCCCACCGCCCCCACGGGACCTGGCCGAGGCCTACAAGACGCGGCCGCTGGAGGCCCTGGGCCCGCTGAAGCTGAAGCCGGCCCACGAGGGCCTAGTGGCCACGGTGAAGGAGGCCGGCCGCTCCATCCATGAGATCCCGCGCGAGGAGCTGCGGTGCACGCCCGAGCTGCCCCTGGCCCCGCGGCCGCTCAAGGAGGGCTCCATCACCCAGGTACAGGCCCCGGCCGGGCTACGGTCTTGGGGTGCGGGGGACTGGGGCCCAGAGCCATCAAGTGCCCTGCCCAAGGTCACCGTGGCTCGTGATCGGCGCACACCACGTACATTCCAGGGGCTGTGCTGAGGCCGTTAGGCCACAACCTCATTTAGTTGCACTCGGAGCCCTGTGAGTTTGTGCCTGTGGTTCTCATTCTTTGGGTAGAGAAACTGAGGCCCAGAGAGGTCAAGCAGCTTGGCCGAGGCCACAGAACAAAACGTGGCAATAAATGGGGCAGGGCGCTGCCCACGGATGCTGTGGTTGTGGCTTGTTTAGCCTCCCAGCGATGCTCTGAGGTGGTTCTTGTCCTGGCCCCATTTTATTGGTCAATAAACTGAGGTTCAGAGAGGTTAAGCCACTTGTTCAGAGTCACGTGGCAAGTAAATGGCAGCTTTAAAGCCCAAATCCGACATCCTTAAATCTGCAACCCCTTTGCCTCTGGCGTCCACCTCCTGCCAGCAGCTGCCCCCTCCCAGGAGAGCCCAGCTCGGCAGGGGCAGATGGTATAAGGAGCTGGGCAGGGGACTCCCCCGAGGGCCACCGTCCCTTCGCAGGGGCAGAGGTGACCCCACGAGGGAGGAAGGAGAGTGGGCCCACCCCAGTGCTGCGGGGCTGTGAGGTGGGGACTGGGGAAGGGTCCCGGGCAGGACCCCAGCTGGGTCAAGGCTTCAGAGCGCCTGAGCAGAAGGCGGAAGCAGTAGGAAGGTTCTGGAATGCCAGGGAACGGGTTTGGCGCTCAGCCTCCAGGCGGTTACAGAGCCATCGACAAGCATCCACTGTGTGTCCGGGGCGGGGGCCGGTCTGATTCTAGAATATTCTTCTGAAAAATTAGGGCATTTCCCCCTTCTTGTGAAAGTAAGTAAAATGTTCCGGAACAAATAGAGCTCTGTCACTTGCAAAGCCATGGGCCCCACCGTGTCCAGTGTCTCCGGAGCCTGTTGAAACAGGGTGGGGGCGCCCCCCCTCAGGTGGGCTGGCTGCTGGGTACACCGTCCTGGCGTGACCCCCCGTCTGCAGCCACCTTTCCCGGAGAGCAAACGTAAACCTCAGCCCTGACCTCGGCATCCCCGGCCGTGTGGAGCTGCGCTCGGCGCTGAATTTCCCGGCCTGGCGCCGGGTGGGCCGCAGAGGGTCCCAGGCGGAACGGAGGAAGGTTTCTGCCCACGTGGTTCCAGCACACTCCGGGGAGGGGTGACCGCTGAAGCCTCTGCTCCCTTCTGCAGCTCCCCAGGCAGCTCTGGGGTCCGGGGCCGGAGGTCAGGCTGGGCAGGCGGGGCGGACAGTGACAAGTGTGCCATCTCCGGTTTCACAGATCCCTTTGTCTCCCTGCCTCTGGCGGCGTCAGACGTCACCCCCATTTTGTAGATGAGCCACTGAGGCTCAGAAAGGTTTTATAGTCAGTCTGGAATCTAGGGCCGAGGCTCAAACTCACCCCCGCTCTGCCCCAGGGCACCCCGCTGAAGTATGACACCGGTGCGTCCTCCGCTGGCTCCAAAAAGCACGACGTGCGCTCCATCATCGGCAGCCCCGGCCGGACCTTCCCCGCCGTGCACCCACTGGACGTGCTGGCCGACGCCCGGGCACTGGAGCGCGCCTGCTACGAAGAGACCCTGAAGAGCCGGCCGGGGGCCGCCAGCACCTCGGGGGGCTCTATCGCGCGCGGGGCCCCGGTCATCGTGCCTGAGCTGGGCAAGCCGCGGCAGAGCCCCTTGGCCTACGAGGACCACGGGGCGCCCTTCACCGGCCACCTTCCACGCGGCTCGCCCGTGACCACGCGGGAGCCCACGCCACGCCTGCAGGAGGGTGAGTGGGCCGCGGGTGGGCACCCTGCTGGGGAAGCTTCCTTGCTGTCATGTCAGCTCAGGCTGGGACCAGGGCACCCACGGGGCTGCACCCCCACACCCGTGGGCCCTGCCTCCAACGCAGGGTTCTCCCCTGATGCCTCCCAGACCCCCCGACTCCGCACCTGGTGTCCCCACCCCCCAGACTCAGCCATGCAGGCCTCCTCTCTCTGCCACCACCACACCGAGCTTGGTGCTCGCTCGGGGCCTCTGAGGTGTCGTCCCCTCCGCCCGCAACGTCCCTGGCCTGTTGCTTTCAGCGGGTTAGGTAGACAGGTCTGTCCTGGACGGGTTCTTTCCATCCGTCAGGTTTCTGTTCAGATGTCATGTCCTCGGGGAGGCTTCTCGTGACCAACCTCCCCTTCCCATGTTAAAATTTTTCGGAACATTTTTCGCTGTGACTTTCTCATTTGTTTACTGGTTCATCATCTGTCTCCCTCCACGGGGGCCGGGGTTTCATCCGTTTCGTTCACTGGGGTGACCCCAGCTCTCCCAACAATATTTGGCACGTGGTCAAGGCTGCATGAATATTTTTTGATCGATTGAATGAATGAATGAATAGGTGAACAAGTGAAAAAAAGAATGAATGAATTTTGAGAACCCGCACCGCGGAAGCGAATGGT
Organism: Indri indri; assembly: GCA_004363605.1. Taxonomy (NCBI): domain Eukaryota; kingdom Metazoa; phylum Chordata; class Mammalia; order Primates; family Indriidae; genus Indri; species Indri indri. Next base: position 3,323 of record RJWJ010004294.1, read on the forward strand.
CAGTGAAAGAGAGAACGAGCTCAGAGGCAAACTGAGGAAAGAATGGGCTGAATGAGCGAATGGAGAGTCTTGGTGCTCGGGATCTCGGGACCCCTCGCTCAGACGCTCCCGGCGAACCCCAGCCGCGCAGCCCCGCATGGGGCGAGGGCAGGGGCCTGACGCCGTGCCCCTTGGCCCGTCCCCACAGGCAGCCTCTCGTCCAGCAAGGCGTCCCAGGATCGAAAGCTGACGTCGACGCCCCGGGAGATCGCCAAGTCCCCGCACAGCGCCGTGCCCGAGCACCACCCGCACCCCATCTCGCCCTACGAGCACCTGCTCCGGGGCGTGAGTGGCGTGGACCTGTACCGCGGCCACATCCCTCTGGCCTTCGACCCCACCTCCATTCCCCGCGGGATCCCCTTGGATGCAGGTGACCGCCCTGGGCCCGCAGAGCCCTGCTGCAATGGGGAAGTCATACGTAGGGTTGGGGGCCTCATCGGTATCAGCCCACGGACGACTTGGGCATCAGCAGCTAGGTGCCCCTGGACAGGGAAACGAGGCCTGGAGATCGGGAGACCCAGTGACGCCATCACGACCAGTTTAAGTTAGAGCAGACTTTCTCTTAGTATTTTGAGGGACACGCTGGGTTGAAGATTTTCAGTGGTTTTCTTTTCCTGTGGGATTTATCAGTGCCTTTAAAATCTCGGATCTATCAAATGAGGTCTTGAGCGTGTGCATTTCCCAAATGGATGTGATCTGAAAGGCTTCCTTTTAAAAGGCTGCGTCCCTCTGGTGTGCTAGCGATCTACATTTGGGAGATGTAGTAGCCTCAGTGCAAAAAGCATCTTCGGTAGGAGACGCCCCTGTATCTGGGAGAAGACGTTTTCCTACTGTGAGGCCCTCGATTCTGACTTGCGGAGAGTGCTCCGGGGGGCCACGCGTGTCCGCAGGGGAAGCTGTCGAGGGGTGGGGGACGCGGCCGGCCTCACGCCCGCTCCCTCCTCCCGCAGCTGCTGCCTATTACCTGCCCCGGCACCTGGCGCCCAACCCCACCTACCCGCACCTGTACCCGCCTTACCTCATCCGCGGCTACCCCGACACGGCGGCTCTGGAGAACCGCCAGACCATCATCAACGACTACATCACCTCGCAGCAGATGCACCACAACGCGGCCACCGCCATGGCCCAGCGAGCCGACATGCTGAGGGGCCTGTCGCCCCGCGAGTCCTCGCTGGCACTCAATTACGCCGCCGGCCCTCGAGGTGGGTGGGCGGGCGCTTCTGGGCAAGTGCGGGGTTAGACCTGCCCCGCCTGGGCTTGGCCTTGCTCCCAGAGGACGTGTGCGTGACCCCGAGTCCTCGCTGAGGTGGCTGGAGTGGGTCACCTTACGGGTTTGTGTGAGCGCCCGAGAGCACACGCAGACCCGCGTGTGGGGTGCGGGGCGTGTGGGTGCCAGCCGGCATCTGGCAGCTGGGTGCGTGGTGTGTGCGTGCTTACGTAGCGGGTCGTGCACGTGTCCGTGCGTGCTCTTGGGGTGCAGCAAACTCGGGAGTTTAAAAAAAGATCAAACGCGAGGCTGTCTGAACTTCGGTTCCTTTGACTTGTGAGCAGCCTGTGGTTGCTTTGCGTGTGCGTATTCACGGGGCATCCTCCAGAAACGCTTCTGGAATGTCCTGGAGTGAGCGAGTCTGAGTCAGGGCCCAGGCGGAAAAGCCAGAGTCACACTAGGTATTTCCAGCAGTGAGGATCGAGTGCAGGGGTTGGTTCCGTAGGGATCAGAGGCCGAGAGAGCAAAGAGGCCCGTGAAGGTGACTGGGGTGCCAGCTGCAGGGAAGGCCACTTCTCGGCTGGGGAGCCGAAGGGGAGGCGGGACCGTGAGGATGGGAGCGTTCAGAAAGGGTCCTGGGGGCCGGAGGGAGCGCCTGCCGCAGGTCCCGGCGAAGGGAGGCCGGGAGGGGTCGGACCGGGGGCGGCAGGCTGGCCCCGTCCTCCCTGTGGCTCACACCCCGGCCCTCCCCCACCTCCTCCCGTAGGCATCATCGACCTGTCCCAAGTGCCACACCTGCCCGTGCTGGTGCCGCCGACGCCCGGCACCCCGGCCACCGCCATGGACCGCCTGGCCTACCTCCCCACCGCGCCCCAGCCCTTCAGCAGCCGCCCCAGCAGCTCCCCGCTCTCCCCAGGTAGCTCCCCAGGGGCCACGCCCCCCTACCGGCCGGGACCCCAGCGGGGCAGCGGGGGCAGGTGGAAGACAAGGCCCGGCCCTCCCTGCCCTGGGGCTGACGGAGGCCCGGCCTTCGGGTTTCCCAGGAGGCCCCACGCACTTGACAAAACCGACCACCACGTCCTCGTCGGAGCGGGAGCGTGAGCGGGAGAAGTCCGTCCTCACGTCCACCACGACGGTGGAGCACGCGCCCATCTGGAGACCCGGTAGGGCTCAGGGACCCCTGCCCCAAGCTCCGGGGGTCCTCCCGGGCCGCGTGAGGCCTGCCCCCTCTGACGCCGCAGCCTGTCTCCAGGTACAGAGCAGAGCGGCGGGGGTGGGGGCGGCAGCCGCCCCGCCTCCCACTCCCACGCCCACCAGCACTCGCCCGTCTCCCCCCGGACCCAGGACGCCCTCCAGCAGAGGCCCAGCGTGCTGCACAACGCGGGCGTGAAGGGCATCATCGCCTCTGTGGAGCCCGGCACGCCCACGGTCCTGAGGTGGGCCAGGTTGGCACGGGGGAGGGCGCGGGTGGGCGGAGGAGGGAGCAGGTTAGATGGAAGAGATCACGAGTGAGAGTCGTGACCCACCCGGGTGGACGGCAGGGGGGCGGGCGGGTGTCGGGTTAGAGGATCGGGGTGGATGAGCAGACGGACGACTGGGTGGGCGGGTGGATGGAGGCCCAGGGGACGGGCGCAGGCCGGGCAGGTGGGCGGTTGTTGGGTCCGGGTTGGGGTCCGTGGGGAGGACAGACCGACCGAGGGCCGGGGCGAGAGCCTTTCCGGGTCCTCCCCAACACTTAGCCAGGCCTGCGGCGAGGAGGTGGGTCCCTCCTGCCTGGGCAAAGTCCTGAGGTTCAGTAGGGTGGGAGGGGCTCCCCAGTCTCTGTACACGACCCCCAGGCCCCTCTGGTGACGCACCCCTGAGGGTCGTGGGCAGAGCTGCTTCACCGGGGAGCTTCCCCGGTTCCCCCCCCCCCCCCCGTGCCCTGGGACCTGTCGGAGGCATCTTACTCTCCCAAAGTGGAGCTTCCATTCATAAAAGTGTCCACCCCCCCACCCCGCGTTTGCCTGCCTTAAATCACACCCCCATCACGATTCCAGTTACGAACAGCGACGTCGTTTCCCGAAAGAGTGGGCTTTGTCCCTGGTAGGCAAGTGACGCAGGAGCCCCCGGCTGCTCAGTGCGGGGCTGGCGGGCGCTGGCGCGGGCGCGGGCACCAGTGTTTCCTCCACACCTGCGGCGGCCGATCGGGAAATGCAGTGTGGGAAAAACAAGCCCCTTTCCACTGGCCGTGCCGAGGGCGGCCCGGGGAGGCAGTTAGCAAGAGGGGGGCCTCCCCGCAGGGAGCTGGGCTCTAGCCGCCCTCCCTGCTGCGCCCGGAGCTTGTGTACCCCCCGTGTGTCCTCGCGGGCCCAGCTCGCTCCTGCGCTCCCCCTCGGGGACCCTCCGAGCACCCTGCCTGGGTTTGCTCGTCCTTCTCTCCCTGACCCCGACTCACTGCTTCCGAGCAGCTGCCACTCTGGTCGGGGGTCGATGTGTCTGTCGCGTTCGTCGTCTGCCTTCTCAGCTAGGAGGGAAGACTTGCCCTCGTGTGTTGTGGGGGCTTCTGTATCCCCAGACTCCAGAACAGAGTTGGCACCCATTAGGTGCTTAAGAAAGAATTTTGGAACGATGCAGCGAACGCATGGGGTGGGTGAAACCCGGCCACACTGTCTTGCAGGTCACAGTCGGGAGGGCCGATTTATTCTGGGAGCAGCAGGGAATGCAGAGGTCACCTAGGGCCATGGGGACTCACCGAGGGTGCTGGAGTGAGGGGGTGGCTCCCATGGCTGCCTGAGCCCCTTCTCTCCTCCCCCAGGTCCACCTCCACCTCCTCGCCCGTTCGCCCGGCCGCCACATTCCCACCCGCCACCCACTGCCCGCTGGGCAGCACACTGGATGGGGTCTACCCTGCGCTCATGGAGCCAGTCTTGCTGCCCAAGGAGGCCCCCCGGGTCGCCCGGCCCGAGCGGCCCCGTGCGGACACCGGCCACGCCTTCCTCGCCAAGCCCCCGGCCCGCTCCGGGCTGGAGCCCGCCTCCTCCCCCAGCAAGGGCTCCGAGCCCCGGCCCCTTGCGCCCCCCGGCTCCAGCCACACGGCCATCGCCCGCGCCCCGGCAAAGAGCCTCGCACCCCGCCACGCCAGCCCGGACCAGCCAGCGCCGCCCGCCTCGGCCTCCGATCCGCACCGGGAAAAGACTCAAAGTAAACCCTTTTCCATCCAGGAGTTGGAACTCCGTTCTCTGGGTAAGACCACCCTGACAGCAGCCACCTTCATAGACGCGATAATCATGCGTCAAATCGCTCACGATAAAGGGGCGCGAGAAGGCGGCTCGCTGGCCAACGGCTCCCCTCGAGATGGTAAGACCCCCGGCCCGCCGCCCGCCCACCCCGTCTGTGGCCTAAAGATATTTTCAGATCTCTGCTTTTTATTTTTCCCCGTTTTTTTTGTCGTTGTTGGTTTTGGTATTTCGTTTGGAAACCGTCTCCGTCGATTTGCACGCTCTGATGACCCTCCGGCCGCCGCCGCGCCCTCGGAGGGGCAGCTCGTCCTTTGCACACCGTTGGTCTTGACTTTCTTTATCTTTTTTCCTTTTTTTTCTGGTTTTGGATTTTCGCTTTTTTCCCTTTAATGAGTGGATCTGTGACTTTGACCACACCTCCCCTGCGCTGCGTTTGGGGAGCCGGAAGCGGGGCTGCGGGCTCGGTCGAGGCAGACGGTGCAGGGAGGGCCCTGCCCTGACCCGGAGCAGCCGGGGGCTCCCACTCTGGCATCCGCCCTCGTCACGGGGGAGTCCTGGGGATCCCCAGCCCTGCGTACCCTGGGGAGCCCTCCGCGTCCACCCCCTGCCACGGCCCCAGCTCACAGCTCCTCTTCGTGGGACCAGGGCGTGTGGAGGCTGTGGCCAGGCCGGGCTCCTGGGACCTCAGGTCCCTCCCAGCCACGAGCCCCCACCCTCCGTCCCCAGAAACTCCCCCGACTCAGCCCCACGGCCCGAGGCCGTCTCTGTCTGTCCCTCTTCCCTTCCGGCTCTCAGCGTCTGTCTCTCTCTGCGTCCCACTCTCTCTGGGGGCCCAAAGCCGGCCCCCAGCTCAGGTTAATCTGATCCCATGGGGACCTGGGTGGGGTGGCAGGCAGGGTGGGGGGCGGCTCTGCCCCTGGGACCCAGCGCCCACGGGCCTGATCCGGGCCCGGCCATTGCAGGTTACCATGGCAGCAGCTACAGCCCCGACGCGGTGGAGCCCGTCAGCCCCGTGGGCTCGCCCAGCCTCACCCACGACAAGGGGCTCCCCAAGCACCTTGAGGAGGTCGACAAGAGCCACGCGGAGGGGGAGCTGCGGCCCAAGCAGCCAGGTACCTCCCCGCCCGCCCCAGCACCCCAGATAAGGACAGTCACTGCCCCGCCACTCAGGCAGGGAAACCGAGGTGCCAAGGGGTGAGGGGTCAGCCTCGTCCCTTGGCTCGAAGGGCCAGAGCTGGGATTCGAGGACGGCAGCCCCGGCCCAGCAGACACCTCTCGCCCGCCCCGACACCCTGACCGGCTCCACTCTGCCTGCAGGCCCCGTGAAGCTCGGCGGGGAGGCCACGCACCTCCCAAACCTGCGGCCGCTGCCTGAGAGCCAGCCCTCGTCCAGCCCGCTGCTGCAGACTGCCCCGGGGGTCAAAGGTCACCAGCGGGTGGTCACCCTGGCACAGCACATCAGTGTAACTACCCGCTCTCTGCTCCCTCGTCACAGGCCGGGGAGGGGAGAGGTCCCACGCAGCCCCTCGGTCCTGGCAGGGTGGCCGGGGTGGGCGAGACCCAAGCATCCACCTCACCTTGTCCCACTGATGGGGCCTGGGGGCGCGCACCTGTGACCCACATCTGCAAGGGCCCTGGGACGTTCTTATGTCTTAAAGTCTTCGAAGTGCCCCGGATGGTCACATCCTGCTCGGCCGGGGCCTCCAGGCCCCAACCCCTCCGTGCACGTGGGTCCAGGGGGGCCCAGAGGGGTGTAGGCAGGTCCAGAGTCTCCCAGAAAGCCCAGAACAGAGCCAGGGTTCTGCCCCAAAGCCCAGTCCACCCGCCCCCCGCCGCACCTAGAAGGTTCGGGCAGGTTGGCTGCCGTCTGACCCCGCACCTCCCGACCTGGGCCCACAGGAGGTCATCACGCAAGACTACACACGGCACCACCCGCAGCAGCTGCCCGCGCCCCTCCCCGCCCCCCTCTACTCCTTCCCCGGGGCCAGCTGCCCCGTCCTGGACCTCCGCCGCCCGCCCAGCGAGCTCTACCTCCCAGCCCCGGCCCGCGGCTCCCCCCACAGCGAAGGGGGCAAGAGGTGAGCGAGGGCAGGCGCACCTCTCACTGGTCAGCCTGGGGAGGACGTCGTCACACGCCTGCTTCAGGGCGGGGACCGGACTGGGCAACACACAAGGCTGGCCTGGAGCCACCGCACAGACGAGAAACTGAGGCTCAGAGGGGTGGGGAGTTTGCCCAAGTGACGCTCACAGGGTTCCAGGCACCCATGTGAACACCTACACGCGTTAGGTCACTGGGCTCGCTCGGCCACCCCGGCGTAGGCAGCACTGTCCCCATTTCACAGATGGAGACTACTGAGGCTGGAGAAGTATATTCGTTTGCCTACAGGGACACAGCCAGTCAGTGGCAGAGCTGGGATTTGAACCCCAGCTGTGTGGTGTGGAGAGGAGGCTTTCAGCACATGCACACACACGCCCGCACAGGCACACTCCCGGCCTGGTCCCCCCGGGCCTCGGGATCAGGAGAGGAGGCGGGCAGGGCCCTGAGCTCTGGAGCGGAGCCACCTTTCCAGAGGGGGGATCACACGTGTGAGGCTGGATGTGGGGAGACAGTGTGATGTCTGTGGGGGATGGGGGTACCTGGCGGGGGGGTATGACCAGGATTCAGAGTGGGGGTCAACAAACAGCCAGTTTTTGTACAGTTCACGAGCTGAAGGTGATTTTACGTTTTTAAAGAGGTGTGAAAAGACAAGGAATGTGTGGCAGAGACCACGTGTGGTCTGACACGCCTGAAATGTTTACGATTTGTCCACGGACGGGGGAAGCCGGGCTGGGTGGCGGGGGTGGGATAAGGGAGGGAGCCTCTGACCACAGCCGGGACCTTCTCTCCGTCCAGGTCTCCAGAGCCAAGCAAGACGTCGGTCCTGGCTGGGGGCGAGGATGGTATTGAACCTGTGTCCCCGCCGGAGGGCATGACAGAGCCCGGCCACCCCCGGAGTGCCGTGTACCCGCTGCTGTACCGGGACGGGGAGCAGACAGAGCCCAGGTACTTGGCTGGTGCACGTGCCCTGCCCCTGGGGTGCTCTGGCCTGGGCCACCGCTGTGCCATGTGGAGGGCGACCAGGGCTGTGGGGCTCGGCTGGGCGGCCTCAGCCCTGCTATAAGCAAACTTCACAAACTTGGGGGGTGAGTGATGCACCCCCACCCTCACCGGGGGGCAACTCCGTGGCAGCTTTCCGTGCCATGGCCTGGGATCTCCACTCAGGCCAGGCCCCTGTCCTGGCACCTGTCGAAGATCTGAGAAACGACACGTTAAACGTGGGACCCAACCGGGGCTGGGGCTGAGGCGGGGGCAGGGAAGAGGCTGGGCCACTGGCCGTTGGGGGCACGATCCGAACCCACTCTCAGTTCCTGAGGCTCTTTCCGAGGGTCGGGCCGGAGCAGGTGCTTAGGGGTGTTCCACCACAGCTGGGGTGGGGGGGCTCCTGAGACCCCCTGCATCTGGGATGGGTGACGATTTCAGGAGGTATGGCCTCCTGCCAGGTAGGAGAGGCGGGGGAAGCTTGCTGGGGGGTGAGCTCCCTGTCGTCCGACGTGTGCAAGCACAGTGCTGCGTGGGCTGACCCGGGGGTCTGCTCCTCACAGCAGGATGGGCTCCAAGTCTCCCGGCAACACCGGCCAGCCGCCAGCCTTTTTCAGCAAGCTGACGGAGAGCAACTCCGCCATGGTCAAGTCCAAGAAGCAAGAGATCAACAAGAAGCTGAACACCCACAACCGGAACGAGCTGGAATACAGTAAGGGGCCGCCCACCCCCTGGGAGGCACAGGGCTGCACGTGGCGGGGCCTCCAGGCAGCAGAGACCCACAGGGCACCTTCCAAAGCTAAAGTGACCCTGCCCTGGCCCTGGCCCCCCCCCCCCCCCCCCCCCGTGTAAGGAGCCCTGGGACCGTCTCTTGATTAGCATGTCTTTCTGGGGTAGAATATGGCACCTAGAATAGCACACAGTAGGCGCCCAGTGAATACTCGCGTGAATACTGGGCACCTGCCAGGGACTGGGTCTCCCCATCAGCACCCGTTGCCAGTGCAGTTTCGCCCCGCGTACATGCTTGCTGGGCGTGAACACCCAGCCTTGCTCCCCTGACCTCAGCGCGGTGCCCGGCACAGCTCCGGGGGCAAGCGAGTGGAGAATCTGTCACGGCCCCGGCCTGGAGAAGCCTCATCCACCGGGGGAGCTTAGGCAGATCCCGGGGGCATCTCCCCTCTGGGCCTGCAGCGGAGACCTTGCAGAGGGTCACTGGGCCAGGCTGGTAGCTCCAGAGCCTTGCCAAGCGTGGTCTGCAGATCTCGGGCCTTGCTCAGACCCACTGCATCAGAACCTGTGGCAAACATGACTCCCCGGGTGACGGGGGGGGGGGGGGGGGGGGCGGGGCAGGCAGTTTCCCAGGACCTGGGTCCTGTGGGCCTCACCCAGCCTGTCACCCCCCTCACAGATATCGGCCAGCCTGGAACCGAGATCTTCAACATGCCGGCCATCACCGGAGCAGGTAACCGCCCGGCCGCTGCACAGCTGCCCAGGGCCCCCTCCCCTCCCCTCCCCTGCTCCCGCCATTTCCGGGGACAAGGAGCCTTTCCTGGTTCAAGTCTGGTCTCAACTGACCCCGTGGCAGGATCTAAAGTCATGCAGCGGGTGGGTCCCGTGCAGAAGGAACCCTCACTGGGCAAGGGGTCTCTGTCCAGGGTTAAGGTCCCTCATGTAGCATCGGGTGGACCCCACCTCCCCCCACCTGGAAACGCACCTTGCTCGCGGGTCTCAGATAGAGAGGTGGGGCCTGCGCTCGGGCACACAAGCTTCAGAGCCCACCTGGGCACGTTAACAGCCACAGCTTCCATTTGACTTGAAAATTCCAGCCCTGAGCTGGAGGCCCTTTCCCGCCACCCCCAAATCCAGTGCAGGTGGTGGCAGAGAGGGTATGAAACTGGCATGTACTTTGAAGCTGAAACTTGAGACTTCCATGATGTTTTGGGTTTAGGGGGCTCTTGGGTGGACCCCCATCCTCTCAGAGGGACCCATATGTTTCTGCTGCCTCCGTTGGGATTTTGGATAAGTGCCTGGGTGAGTCTGGGGTGAAGTAGCCAGTCCCAGAGCAGACTCGGGGTGACGCTCCCCATGGAGGCCCGGCCCAGCGGGGCTGAGGAGCCAGGATGTCTGCAGGGTCTCTTGCCTTTGTGCGTGCGCTCGGTGACTCTCTGCGCTCGGTGACTCTCTGGTCCTTCAGGAAGCCTAAGGCCCAGGGGAGGGGGAGGTGTGCTGACCTTCCTGGGGGACGTTCCGGGGCCTTGAGCTATGGGACTGTGGAGGGCAGGGGACAGTCACTTGGGTACTGTCAAGGAACGAGGGCCCCCACGTGGTGGTCCCGGCAAGGGAGCTCCCATCTGCCCAGAGACTAGACACTGGGGGCTTCTCGGAGCCTCCGGCAATGGGAAGAAGGCCACTTGGTCACAAGAAGATGGTTAGAAATGAGCGTTTCCAGAATGATCCAAATTTTGACGCAGGTGCTAGACACACACGTGTCTGTGTATGTAGAAAGGCATGGAGCGGTGCAGTGATGATTCGTGCTGATGCTTATATGTCAGTCACGTTTGATTTTTTTTTTTTAAAGCAGCGTAGTCCACAAAAAAAAAAAAAAAAAATTTCCAGGGCCCGGTCTTTGCTGTTTAGCCCGTGTCAGGCTTTGCCTTCGTACGTGACCAGAGGTGGTCACGTCTGGGCCAGCTCCCCTGGGTCGCAGCCTCAGGACCTTGGGGAGGGCTCGGAGTGCTGCTGGGAATCTCGCTCTTGCTTGATGAACGTGGCCGGGACTCTGTAAGTGGTGATGACGCGTAGCCGAGACGCCGCGGGGAAGGTGCGGTGCTCGTCCTGGCCGTGAAGGCGTTTGAAACCAAAAGGGACTAAAGAAAAGCAAGGCGGCGGCAACAGCGACAGCGGTTGCCACAGAAACGTGGTTTTCGAAGTGGCTATGTCACTGCCAGCCCTGCGTTGGTTTAGTTTCGCGTTCGGGGCACTCACGACGCGACCGCTTTGTGTTCCTGCACCCGCTCAGGGCAGACGCTTTGAGATGTGTGGAAGTCTTGCCAGGCGGGGGATGGGACGCAAATTCACGGGGAGTTCTGACAGCAAAGTCTGGTTTAACCAGAATTACAGGAAGATGCACCAGCCAGGTGGGGTGGGTTTGCAGGAGCTCCCGGCGCGCGGTTCAGGGGCGTCGGGGGAGAACATCGGGTAAACAGAGCGAGAGGCTTCCGGGATGACACGGTGGGAGTCTGGAAGCATCTGCTCAGGGCCAGTTGGTTGGTTCGACCGCTTTGTCCTGGTGGCGAGGCCGGCCGGGGCCGGGCCAGGGGGTCACGTGGTCATCTCTACCTCCACCCTGTCCCTGCACGCACGTAACTGCATGGCTACGACCCTCACCGCACCGTCCGTCTCTGCTCTTTCTCCTCCTGGCTCCTGGGCGGGCCCCGCGTGGGGCAGGCCGTGGGCTGCGCGACCCAGGCCTGGAGGTCACTGTCCCTCTCTGGGTCCCCTCCCCAGGCCCCTGCCAGCCCCTAGCTCTGGCTTGTCCCAGTTTCCCAGCAGCCCCTTCCCCAAACAGGACAGCCCTCTGCTCCCCACCCCTGTCCCGTTCATTACGGCCACTTGGAATTAAAAAAAAACACACACGTCCCTGGCTCGGGGTTGCTGAGGGGACTTCTGTCCCGGAGGACAGAGTAGGAACGAGGCCGGGGACAGTGCACCTCCCCGAGCCCACCTCCCTGGCAGCGCCAGGGGGTTTCTGGGTCCCGCGTCAGAAGGACGCAGCCGCCCCCTCCCCAGGCAGCGGGCACCGAGGCGGGAGGGGCCGGGGAGGGAGCGTGTTGCTTTGCTGAATTGTGCTCACTGTGTATTTCTCTCTCCTCCTCCGTGTCTCTCCCTCCTGTCTCTCCGTGGCCCGGCTCCCGCCTCCCGTCCCCGTGTGTGTCTCTCTCCCAGGCCTCATGACCTGTAGGAGCCAGGCGGTGCAGGAGCATGCCAGCACCAACATGGGGCTGGAGGCCATTATTAGAAAGGCACTCATGGGTAAATATGACCATTGGGAAGAGCCCCCGCCGCTCAGCGCCAATGCTTTTAACCCTCTGAATGCCAGTGCCAGCCTGCCCGCTGCTATGCCCATAACCGCTGCTGACGGACGGAGCGACCACGCGCTCACCTCGCCAGGTCTGCAGGCCTCCCCGCCCCCGTCCGTCCCTCCCCGGTGTCCTTAACCCTCCCTCCTGCGCGCGCCTCTGACGACCCCCCTCGAGCTTTGGAGCTTGTGACTTGATTTTTGTGCCTGTCTGACCTCGTTCTGGAGTTTGCTAATCCGAAGCTGGGCTGGCACCCCGAGTGTCCGCGCCCACGCCCGCCGGGCTGAGCACTGCTGCCTCCCTCGTGAGCGCTCCCACCGCCACCCGCCTGCCTCCCTGGGGGCCGGCCTCCCGGCCCGTCCGTGTCTCTTGGGGGGACACGGGGCTGGAGTGTGGACCCACCCACGCAACGTGGACGGGGCGACAGTGGGCAGGCCACGGCTCTGCACCTGTGGGCCCACTGCAGGTGTCTGCAGCTGGTTCTCGGGCCTGGTGGGGAGGAGCCCAGTGTCTGTGTCACCCTGGGAGTCAGGAGCCAGAGGGGCCAGTCTGCACCCTGTGCTTCAGAGCAGGGGCCGAGCAGAGAGATCTAGGGTGAAGCCACAAATAGGTTCCTGGGCCATACGCACAGGCCTGGGCTTGAGGGCCCTGGCTTGTCTGCACAGGGCCTCCGGCTTTCACGTTCAGGGTCACAGCCCCTGGGTGGCTGGGTGGGCTGCAGGACAGCCTGAGAGCGTGTTGCAAACAGTCAGCCCTCCCCCGCCCCCAGGAGGAATTGACCTCCAAGTTCCCCAGGGTACAGCTGGGTCTGGCCATCTGGTCGACCTCCGTGGCTTCCCTGCCAGGGCAGGTGGGTTCATGTTCTCCCTCCGTGGGGGACCCCGTGGCAGGACCTCTCCCCTCCCCACCCCACCCCACCACTGCCTTTGCTGCCCACCGCAGGGTTGTTGCTGTCTTCAGGGTCCAACATAGCCCCTTCCCACCTTGTCCCTCTGCAGGTGGCGGTGGGAAGACCAAGGTCTCTGGCAGACCCAGCAGCCGAAAAGCCAAGTCCCCGGCCCCGGGCCTGGCGTCTGGGGACCGACCGCCCTCCGTCTCCTCCGTGCACTCGGAGGGAGACTGCAACCGCCGGACGCCGCTCACCAACCGCGTGTGGGAGGACCGGCCTTCTTCCGCAGGTGGGCGGCAGGGGGCGGGTGGGCAGGGCCCGGCGCGGATGCCAATGGGGGCTGAGCGTGCGTGAGCACCTACTGTGCGCGGAGCTCAGAGGCAGCGTCCCAGGTCTGGCCAGCTGAGTCCTGACTCCAGACGGTCTGGACGCCTTGTCGGGGGCGCAGGCAGAGGGAAGGGTGCGCGTAGGGCTGCCAGGAGGGCGCGGGAAGTGCCGGAGGCAGCGTGGAGGGGCCGTGCACAGGGGCCAGGGCACGGGTTGCAGCGGTCCCCAGGAAAACAGACCGAGGGGACAGGGCGGAGGCAGCGCGGAGTCTACGGCTACAGGCCAGACGAGAGGCGGCAGGGCCTCGAATGGGCGTGGGAATGGTGGAGAGAAGCAGTTTTGGGAAATTTTCCGAGACTTAGAAGGGGCCGCCGGGTCGGCGGCGGGCAGGAAGGCCGAGGCCCCAGTTCCCGGTGTGGTCGGCGGGGGCTGCGCCACTCACAGAGGCCTCCGGGCCTCTCCCATCTCGCCCACAGGTTCCACGCCATTCCCCTACAACCCCCTGATCATGCGGCTGCAGGCGGGCGTCATGGCCTCGCCGCCCCCACCGGGCCTCGCCGCGGGCAGCGGCGCCCTCGCCGGCCCCCACCACGCCTGGGACGAGGAGCCCAAGCCCCTGCTCTGCTCACAGTATGAGACGCTCTCCGACAGCGAGTGACTCAGAACGGGGTGGGGGGTGGCGCCAGGCCCCAGCGAGTGGCAGGAGCAGCCCGGGGAGGAGTGGGGCGGCCGCCGACTCCCCCCGCCGAGGAAGGAGCCCCTGAGTCTGCCTGCGCATCCGTCCGTCCGTCCGTCCAGAGCCGGCATCCTTGCCTGTCTAAAGCCTTAACTAAGACTCCCGCCCCGGGCTGGCCCTGTGCAGTGACCTTACTCAGGGGATGTTTACCTGGTGCTGGGGAGGGGAGAGGAGGGGGCCGGGGACGGGGCGCAGCAGGCGTGTGGCAGCCACACGCAGGTGGCCAGGGCGGCCAGGGACCCAAAGCAGGACGACACGCACCTCCATGCCACCGCCCCCCCTTAATGCATTTGGAACCAAAGTCTAAACCAAGCTCGCAGCTCCCGCGCCCTCCCTCCGCCTCCCGTCCCGCTTAGCGCTCCGGACAGACGGACACAGGTCCTGTCCAGCCCCCAGCGCGCTTGCTCCAGTCCCCCCGGGCTGCCCCAGCCCCCGAGATTGCTGGAAGCCGACTTGGGCCAGGTGGGCGGACTGCAGGGCCGGGTGTGGCCTGGGGCGAGTAGATGCTTCGAGGAACCGGACTGTCGTTTTCACACACCGTGGCGCGGCGGCGGGAAGGAAAGGCAGGTGTAAATGATGTATTGGTTTACAGGGTATATTTTTGATACCTTCGATGAATTAATTCAGACGTTTTACGCGAGGAAGGACCTAACCCAGTGTTGTTGCTGCTGTGCTCGATCCCCGCTCACGGTCGAGGCGTGTGCAGGCTGGCAGTTGGCGACCCATCGTTTGCAGGACCAAGGGGCGGGGGCCGCCGGCTCGAGAGCCCCTCCGCGTCCTCCCTCCCTCCCTCCCTTGGGCAGAATGAATTTGACGCGTATTCCGTGGCCGCCATCTGCGCGAGGCTGTGGCGTTCTGTCATTTACACACGTCGTTCTAATTAAAAAGCGAATTATACTCGAGCTACAAAGGTTTCTTCTCTCCCTGAGGCTGGGCGGCCAGGAGGGCCGGCGGCGGGGGTTTGGGGGATGATGGGGCTGTGACCCTGCAGGGCCAGGCCGTACCCCCAGCTCACCAGGGCCTCGTCCCCTTTGTCAGTGAATGTTTACACCCTGGGTGAGGATGTCACCACGAGCGCATCGAATAGTCGCACCCACGGTGGGCGCAGATATTCACACCCGTGGTATCCAAGAGGGCCACCACTTCCCGGCCGTGACATGTTTTCGTGTCACCCCTGCCTGCTGCGATCACACGGACCCTCTGCTCTGACGGCTGCTTTGAACAGAGGTGGGAGAGGGCGACCCCCGCCAGCCCAGGCGGAAAAAGCCGCCCGCCCGCCTTTTGCAGTCTCAAGGTACGCGTCTCAGAAAAGAGGTGTTCTCGTGCCTGCTGCGTCACTCCGGGCAGAGCGGGGCCTCGGGAAGGCCACGGCTCTTTGCCAGGGACCTCAGGCACCCCGCCCTGCCCCGCGGTGCGGGAGGTGTGAGTCGGGGACGGTCTGCACAGCGGGGCGTCCTTGCTCTTCTTCCCCCAGGGCTGTTTCAGAGTCGTGCTAAGCCTGGGGACCCCGGGGTTCTGGGATCCAGCCTCCCCCCGAGCCCTGTCCCTCGGCCTCCAGGCGCAGGCAGCCTGGGTGCCAGCCCCTCGGCCCACCCAGAAACGACGCCAGAGCTCCTGAGGGGCTGGGAGCAGGGCCCCTGCGTCTGGCCAGGGGGACCAGCCTTCTGGGCTCGGATGGGGCCTCACCAGCAGGGATGGCTGTGGCAGGGGGTCCCTGCCCTAGTGCGGGTGTCTGCTTTCGGCCTCTCCTTCCGTGCTGGGGAGACTGACACCACGGGATTTGGAGGGGCGGTGGCGGCGACTCACCCAGCCTCGCTGGCACTCTTGGGGCATTCAGGGCCTGGCCTCCGGGCTGTGGCTGGTTCTGCGTGTGGCCTTGGGCTGCTCTGGGTGCCCTCTGGGCCTTGGTCTCTTTGCGGTGGGCCCCGTGGGTGACAGGGCCAGGCCTGGTGCCCAGCTGTAGTTCTGAGGCCGGCGGGCAGGTGGCAGTGTGGGGCCGGCTCAGGGCCCTGTCCTGGGCGGGGCCTCGTTCCACCAGGGCACAGACCTGCCCCCGCCCGGCATGCAGGGCAGGTCAGGTGTGGGCCGTGCGGGCCGCCAGGCGGCCCACTTTCTCAGCTGTGGTCAGACCAGGGTTATGTGGGGAGGACCACAGGTCTCAGCCCCCGCGGTCATCTCTGCCAGCCCCGTCTCTGTGCGTCAGAGCTGGCACACTAACTGCCTCTGCGTGTTTTCTCTGACTGATGGCCAGCGGCCCAGACCCAACACGGGAGCGTTTGTAGGGTACAGGGAGAGCTCACGGCTCCTGCTGCCCTCAGAGGGTCCCCTCTGGCTCCCGGTCAGTCCTTAAC
Organism: Indri indri; assembly: GCA_004363605.1. Lineage (NCBI taxonomy): Eukaryota > Metazoa > Chordata > Mammalia > Primates > Indriidae > Indri > Indri indri. Next base: position 19,251 of record RJWJ010004294.1, read on the forward strand.
CCCCAAAGAGGTCACCCGCCCCCATCTTACTTGGCTTTCTCATTGTTTCGTATTTAAGATGGAGGCCTGTGCTATTCCCTGGTCACCCATCTCCCTGGAAAACTCCTACACACACTTCAAAACCCAGCTGGGGCATTACTGTCTCTAAGGACTCACTGTCTTGCGCCATCTTCTCTCTTCTCTGGGGATGTGTTAGAGCTACACTTGTCTCAAGCTAGACGGGACCCCCCGGGGGTCAGAGCTCTCGTCTTTCTCCGGCTGACCCTGCTCTTGGCTCTGAACCTCCCTGACAACTGTGTTGAGCTGAACTAGAAAGTGCTTCATACAGGACGGTTGTTGGCAAATGTCACCATGTCTTAGGATGCTGGGGAGTTGGTTAAAATGCAGATTCTTGGGTCCACCTAGAGGGTCTGATTCTCGAGGTCCAGGTTGGGGCCTGGGAATCTGTGTTTCTGACAAGCAGCCAGGTGTGTCTGATGTGGTGGCAGAGCCGAGGCTGGGGCTGGCCCCGCACCTGGAACCTGGCACCTCCCTTCCGTCTGACCAGGAGGCCTCCAGTAAGGGCTCAGAGGCCCTGTGGAAGGAGGCCGGGCGCATGAGCCGGAAGAGCTGCCACCCACGGGGCAGGAACGGACTTGTCCCCGTGACAGCAGGGTTGGCTTAGGACTCACAGTGCTGGGATGACACAGATGAGCTGGAACAGTCAGGGGGGCTTCCTGGAGGTGGCAGGTCTTGAGGTAGGGATAGGCTGAGAGGAGCAAATCTGCGTGGACACAGGCTGGGAGGTGAGGCCCAGCCAGGGACGCTCTGGCCCTGCTGTGGCTGGGCTGAGTCGGTGGGGACCCAGGGGTTCCCGAGGAGGCGAGCGGTTGCCCAGTCAGGTGATTTGCTGGTTTTCTGGAATCGGGGTGCTGTGGGCCTGCCAGGGTGCCGGACGGATCGTGAGGGGGAAGCAGCCTGGGAGCCCAGCATGGGACCCAGACAGGGGTGGGGGGCGTGGACAGCAGAGCCCCCTTGCCTGGGGAGGGACACTGGGCCAGGCCACTTATGGGATGAGGGGACCGTGGGCGCTGGGTGTCAGCCCCACACGGGGGCAGTGCCGTGGCGAGTAAGAGGGCGGAGTGTGGAGCCGGCTGCCGGGCCCGGCTAAGCCATGTGACCCTCCGGGCCTCAGTTTCCTCATCTGTAGAATGGGGCGATGACACTGCTGTGACGAGTGGAGCGTACTAAATGCCATTTACGTTTTTCACGCAGCCGCTGTTACCTCACCTGTGTGGAGGGAACAAGGTGGGTTTTACAGAGGGGGGAGGAGAAACTGCAGGTGGTCCGGCCATGGTGACTCTTATTTGCGTATTTTGGGATACATCCATCCCTCGGCTGGCACCTGGTGGCAGGGTGCTCTGGCCGTGCTGTCCCTCGGTCACCGTTTACGGGTCCGGCAGAAAGCCAGGGGTTCAGCTGTGGGGACGCAAGCTGGAGTCGGGCCCCATCCACCTGCTTCCTCCTCGGTGGGTGAAACGAGTAAAACGCTCTCGGTGTGGCCAGAGTCAGCGCGCCGTGTGCGTTGGCACCAGGGCTGTGGCTCCAGTTACGTCTGCTTCGGGAGGAAGAGACGGGACCCACGTCAAGTGCGGCAGACGTGGGCGGTGGGGCGCCTGTTTGCGGGGGGCACTGCCGCGTTGGCTCTTAGGCCTGGGAAGTAGAGACCTGAGGCCCACGTTGCAGACGCTGGAAGAAGTGAGGTGGCATCTTCCGACGGAGCCCCTCCCCAGGTGACCGTTGCCCCTGTGGGGGCATCACCAAGGTCTTGCCTGGCATGTGGGGGTCTTGTGCAGCTGGTGGACGTGGGCTGGGGTGGAGGTGGGAAGACCTTCAGCGAGAGCGCCCTGAGGCCAGGCAGCTGGGGGTCGGGCATCTGGTCTCTGTTTGGGGGGGTGGAAGCCCCAGGCGCTGGGACAGGGTCCACATGAAACTGGTGCCTCTTGCTGCCAGTCTCCAGGTCCCCCGGGTTCCCGTAGGACAGAGGAGCTGCCCAGAGGCAAACCAGGGTGCACTTGGGGTCTGCAGGCAGGCTGGGCTCCAGCCTCACCGGGAAAGGCAAACACCGTCTGCACGGCAGAGCCAGCCTGGTGCAGACACTCGGGGCGCCTGCTGGCCGGGAAGCAGATGCCAAGATGGGGCTAGGGGGGTAAGAGGTTTTGAGGGTCCCCCCTGCATAAGACGGAGTGGAGAGAACAGGACCGGCACGAGCGCCTGGGACACCGTGCACATCTGGCAGTCTCGGCTCGGGAGCGAGGAGCGACCCCGGGGCTCCTCCGTGTCTGCTGGACTCAGTGGTGCCATCGTTGCACGTGTCAGGAAGCCCAACCTGTCTTTCCTCGGAGGGGGCGAGAGACCAAGGCTGTGACCGAAAGCCAGGCTTGTGGAGTTGAACTTGCATGGATGGAGGAGGACACACAGCGTGCCGCCGCCAGCATGTGCCTTTGCCCAGAATCCTGTCGCTAAAGCAGGGGCGGAGGGCTCGGCACCCCGAAGTCGTGTTGCTGTCCTGCTCGACCACACAGAACAGCAGAGGCCTCAAGGTTCGTCCCTCCGAGAAGGTAAACCTGTCCTTGACGCCGCCGCTCGCCACCCCGTCCCCATCGAGGCAGGCAGCCCAGCGGTCAGGAGCGTTAGCGATCTTGGGCTCCGAGCCTGGCTCTCCCTTCTACTGGCTGTGTGATTTTGGGCAGGTTACTTAACTTCTCTGTGCCTTTCTCCTCTGTAAGAGACTCAGTAGCGCCCATCTCAGTGGGCAGGGATGGCACGAGTGAAGCCACACGGTCCCTGCAGACAGCAGTGCCCTGAGTTAGCCAGTGTAGCTCCATCACTGCGGCTAGTTTAACCCTGGCCAGGCTGGGGTCTGGACCGCACCAGGCCGCCCGACCCTCCCCTCGGATGACCTGTCCCCACCAACTCCAGAGCCCTGGAGCAAATTCCAGTCTGATTTTCCAACTCACTGGGGCGTTGTCCCAGGCTGCAGTGTGTCACTGGGGCGTTGTCCCAGGCTGCAGTGTGTCCCTTCATGCACTCAGGCTCTGGCGCCCAAGGCCCTTCCAGTGGGAGATGGGTCGTTGAGCTCAAGGCACATGCACGCACCAAAAGTGCAGACGCTGGGGCCCGGCCCTCTGCATTTATTAACACTAGCTCTTGGGTGGGGCTTAAGTCCCTCCCTGTCCCCTGCGAGCAGGGGGGAGGCAGGGTCTCCCAGGAAGCAATGCCAGCGGGAAGCACAGCAGGGGGCCAGAGCGAGAGGGGCCTGGGAACACGTCCCCCCAAGCCCCTGTGGGACGGAGGGGCTCAGAGACCAAGTAGCGGTCCCTTTCGGTTTGCACATTTTATTAAGTTATTAAAGCATCCCTGGAGAGAAAACGCACTATCTGTGTAGATATACATCAGCCATTTGGCCCCTTTGGGACGTGAGCCGAGTCCCACGGAGGAAGCCAGAGCCCCCAGGGCCTTCCCCGCCCACTGCTGGGGGGCACTCGGGTCTGAGAGGGAGGAGGGCTCAGAGGGGCATCGCCACGGCCACAGTGGAGCTTCCAGGGTGTTTCGGTGGGCAGCTCTGGGCGCCCCAGCCCCCCGCATGTCCTGGCGTGTCACCTGGCTGGTTTTGCTCCCACACGTCAGGCAAGGGCGAACCTGCAGCGCTGGGGAGCGACACGTTGTCACATGGACTCTGTCTTGCACAGGCAGCCTCCACGGTGTCTAAGCCAGCAGCTGCACTCGGCCCCCTCGCGTCCAGATGGGTCCGACACAGGCGGCGGCAGCATTTCTGAGGGCTTCGTGGCCTCTCCTGGGTCGGCTTTGACGTCCTGAAAGCGGTGTGTGGACAGTGTCAGCTGGGGACAGGCTCCGGATGCCAAGGACACTGGCATGGCTCTGGCTCAAGGTACTTCCCAGGCCACGTCCCTCTGCCCCCAGCACCACCAGCCCTGGTGTTGGCGTCCGCCTTGGCCTCTCGGCACAAGCTGCACGCATTTGGAAGGCGTTTTAGAAACGCTCCTCCCCAGGACCAGGGTGCCTGGCCACCAGTGGCAGGGCTCGCGAGGGGCTGCGGCAAGCCTTGAGGTGCAAGTGCTACTCTGACAGCTGCATTTACTGGGTCCTCCCCGCGGGAGCAAGGGCAGCCTCCGTCCACGCTGCGGCCTCCCCTCCTGCCCGGGGCCGGCCCCGTTAGGGCCCGGGGTCCTCGCACGGCTGCAGCTGCACGCTGGAGGCGAACCAGCGGCGGGGCCGGCCCAGGCTGCAGTGCAGGGTGGTCCGGAAGGTGCTCCTGGCGTGCTTGGGGAAGATGATGGTGGTGCTGCGGAAGCGCAGGGCGCGCGGGCGCGGCTCCAGGGTCAGCTGGCTGCGGTAGCTGCGCCACGTGCAGTTGGGCGCCGCCATGATCGTCTCGCTGTAGGCCGTGACGGTGGGCACGGGCGTGTAGAAGACCTTGTCCCGGAAGTGCTTCTCAGAGGCGTACGTGACCTCGGAGTTGCAGCTGGGGGGAGAAGGGAGGAGGACGGAGGGTGAGCGCAGGCCGGGGTCGCCCGCCTGCGGACGCTCCCCTGCAAGGTCGAAGACAGAAGACGGGCTGCTCCAGCGTCAAAGAGACAGCCGAGTGCAACCTGTGACCCTGGCTGGGTCAGAATCAGAGAAAAATAGGCCCCAAAAGGACATCATCCGGCCAAGGGCGGAGATCCGCATACGAAGTGTGCATGAGACGGTGCCACTGCGGCATGGGGTTTCCTGACTTTGACAGTTGTGCTGCTGTCCTGGAAGGGGGTGTCCCTGTTCTTGGGAAATGCACTGAAATATCTGGGGGCTCAGGATGGTGCCAGTCTCCTCGCAAACCGGGCAGAGTGTAAACAGCTGGCAAACCTGTCTGTGGGGCACACTGGGTTGCTCGTACTCTTTGGTGAGTTTGAGATTAAATCAAAAAGTCCCCTCAGACGAGTGACCGAGTGGTATCGCCCAGTTCCACTTGCAGGGCTCCGGGACCCCAAACTGGAGGGTCCAGGAGGAGAGACGCCCAATCGACATCTGTGACGGGATCAGCGGTCCAGGAGCCGAGGCACCCTCGTCCACCAGTGCTGGGGCTCCTGAGGATCTGAGTTTGCTTTCCATTTTAAAAACTAAAAATGAGGGCTGTTTTGGGGGGGAAAAAACAAACCTGGGACCACCTGCAGAGCTGGTGGGAGCAGCAGGTCTCGCGTGTGTGGCTGTCGGGGTCAGACCCCACCTGCGGGAGGCAAATCCGCACAGGGAGGTTCCCGAGGGGGGTCACCTGAGCTGTCCTACGGACGGGAGGACACCAACACGCTTACAGCACGGTGACTTGGCGGTGGCATGCAGGGCCTGAGTCACAAAGGACACAGCAACTCCGAGTGGAAGCCTGTTGCTTACGGACACCTAGCAACCCGGCAACGGGAGAAGGGAGAGGGACCAGTTACATTTCTCACTTTCCAAACCACCTGGGAAATTAGCCTTAAAAATCAGCCAGGCTGTCGGGGGAGAAGGAAGAGGGCTGGGGTTGGGGGTGGATGCATCGGTCCCTGGGGTCGGTCTCTCCCATCAGACCAGTTTTATCTCTGGCTAAGACATGGCCACCCTCACCGCGCCCACTCACCGGATTTCATGCGCGGGCTCTGGGTCCACCTTGATGCTCTCCCCAAAGAACACTGGCAGCAGCCGGGCTCGCATCTCGGGTGCCGGGGGCGTCGGGAGCAGGGAAGGAGGCTGCGGGGAGCCACAGACACGGGGTTAGGCAGCCCTTCGGCTACACTGTGCTGCCACCTACCCCCCAGATCCCAACAAGGGGACACGGAGATGGCCTCTCAGACACACACCAGGCCACACCAAGGCCCTGGAACCAGCCTTGGAGTCCTGGGCTCCCTCTCGGGAAGCCCACGGGGGCAGCACTCTGAGGGGCTGAAATCCCTTCTTGACACCACCCAAGGCTGGCGCAGCCTGCACAGGGGGTAGAGAGACCCTGCTCCACTCGAGCCTGTGACGCGCCTGCCAGCACAGGGACACACAGGCGGGAGCTGGCCAGGGGTGCAGGAAGCCAGTTGGAATGGCACGCATCCTCGGGGGAGTGGTGTGGGCCCCGAGTTTCACCTGCCCACTATCTCCCTGCTCTGGGAACAGCACCATCCCCAGGACAAGGACTGGATCAGACACAGTGTGTGACTCACACTGGGCCCGTAAGCGCCTGACTCAGGTTTTCCGCTGGAGCTCAGGGAAAGACCCCCCCCAGCCCCGCACTGACCCACCAGTGCAAAGAACGGGGGGGGTGGACACCCCATCTGGAAATGAAGCAACACCGAGGGGAGCAGGGGTCAAAGGCGGTGAAAGGTTAAGTCTTGCCAACTTTATTCAAGTGCCTGAAGCTGTTGCTCCTGTTGTGAGCACCAGCAAATCCAGTTTGTGGCTTAAGACCATTTGAGCCACCCTCCTGTCACTTGCTCCCAGAAGATTCTTGGCAAGGCAGGAAAAGAGATACTAGGGAGAGAAGATGCCAGCCACAGCCCCTCAGGAAAAGCCCCTTCAGGTAGACACAAAGCACCTTCCCAAATCCATCCGCCAGCTCCATGCTGGGAAGTTCTTTCTCTCGTCTGTCTTAAAGTCCGTCCCCAAATTTCTACTCCCAATAGAAACAAAGACCACCAGGGTCCCCTCCCCAGTTCCATGCACAGGGAGTGGCCTATGATGCCCACCCCCCCAACCACCATTTCCACCCCAAACTGATCCTGAAAATACAGACCTGGGGCTGCCGGGGCCCCCTCCCACCCTTCCCTCCGAAGTGCTCTCCATCCAGGCCCTGCCCCCCAAACCCAGGACAACCCCCATCACTCGAGAGCCCTTCAGCAGCCCTAAGCCCAGGGATGGCCCCGCAGAGACCTCATCCAGGACAGGGCCAGGAGATTCTCCCTCTAAAGCCTTTTAAGGTGGCTCTCGGTGTCCTCTGGGGCCCCCATCCTGCAAGTCACCCCCTTCTCCCCGTTAGACACAGCCTGATGCCGGGTGCGAGCCAGGACTCGAGCTGGGGGTCCTCACGCCGACCCGCTGTCAGCCAGGCCCAGCTCCCTGCCTTCCACACACATGGGGGGGACCACACGGCTTGTCTACCTGTGACACTTGTCACCTCTGAGCCAAGGATGTCACCACCCACGTGGGATCCTTCAGACGCCCCTCTTGCTCTGGGCCAACACTCAAGATGTGGCTCGTCCACCAGCCTCAGACCCTCGGTGCCCCCAAAGGGCAGAACACGGGACGTCACAGCCAACCCAGAATGAAAACACGCAAAGGCAGCCAGAAAGAGGCCCCTGCTGGTTAACACCCTCAAGACTGGGCGGGGGGGGGGGGGGGGGGTGTCCCTAGGCGTCACCTCCCCTGACTAGCCCATGCTAGGGGAGGTGTCTGGGCGAGGCCACGCCCCACGCGCCTCTGTGGCAGCCACAGGTGCCTGTGCTGAGGGTCCCCCATGCAGGTCCTTTACTGAGCGCCGACTGTGTGCCGGCCCGGCTCTGTACTCTGATTCCAGAAGGCCCCCGAGCTCCAGCGCGAGCTTGCAGCCGGGACCCCTCTCTCTGGAGCGTTCCCAGCTGTGGGGCAACAAGAGCTGGAGACGGGGTCCAACCACCAGGTGATCCAGGAGGGCTTCTAAAGACATGAGCTGAAGGGCACAGGACCCCCACTTTAATGTGTCCTGGGACCCCGCCCCTCAGGCACTGGGACACCTGCACACCCTCGGCCTGGGTGCCTGCACCACGTCCCGGGACCCTGTTCTAAGGCTAAGACAGTAGCCACCAGCCGCCTGGGGCCATTCCATTTACGGTAGTGAAAATCCAGCAAGATGGAAAACCGCCCTCCCCTCACACCGGCACACGCAGCCACGGCTCCGCCCGGGCAGGTGGCAGCACCTCCCCTTCATCGAAGCCGCGGGGGGCGGGGGGCGGAACCGCTGGACAAGGAAGCTGGGCTCCCGCCTCTGCCCCAGGCTGCACCGCCCCTCACTGGGTCAAGGCACTTCCCACCTGTCTCTCACGTCCCCACACGCAACCCAAGCTGCCTCTGTGCCGTGGCTCATGCTGTTCCCCGTCCCGTCCTTCCAGGACATCCTTCTAGCTCCTTCTCACACGGCTGGGTGAGACCCGCTCAGGCACCGGCTCCCTGGCAACCTCCATGGGGACCCTGGAGCCCCCACTGCTGCGACCCTGTGTGTCTGTCACCCCCAGACCAGGAGCTCCTCAAGGCTGGATACATGGTCACCTCTCTGAGCCCAGACCCGGCACCTCACAGACCCCGTACCCTCAAAGCAGCCCCCAACCCCGGGAGCCCCGAGGCTAGGCACGCACCTGTCTGCAAGTCTGGCAACGGCCTGTGGACAAGGTCACCAGCAGCCCATCCCTGCCTGTGAGTGTCCCCGGAACAAGGGCTGAGGACCACAGGGAGAAAGGATACGAGGCTTGGAAGAGGTTCCCAAAAGCCCCTGGCAGCTGTCCTCAAGGCGTCCCCATGTCCCCCGGCATCCACACAGAGCAGGTGGCCCCAGAAAGCAGCAGCTGCTCCCCCCTCCCAGGTGTAGCAGGCTGGATGACGGCCCCAAAATGTCCACGTCCTGATCCTCAGGACTGTCCATGGCAAAGGGGACTCGGCAGATGTGATTAAGGACTGTGCTGGGAGGTGACCCTGGATCACCAGGTGGCCCCGTGTGTGTACAGGGTCCTTTTAGGAGGGAGACAGGAGGGCAGAGTCCAAGAGAGACGGAGGCTGCTGCGCTGTGGCTTGGAAGAGCAGGAAAGGGCCGCAGGCCGAGGAACGCAGACCCTCTAGAAGCCGGAGACGGCAAGGAACAGACTCTGAGCTTCCAGAAGGAGCGAGCCCTACCAACGCTTTGATTTTTGGACTTCTGACTTCCGGAACTGTAAGATGATAAATCCCGTGTTGTTCTAAGCCACTGAGTTTGGAGATCTGTTCCAGCAGCCACAAGAGACAAAAACCGTGGGGCCTGGGATAAAGGATCCCCTCTCTGGGCCACAGCCACCTTGTCTCTGTGGGGGCGACAGGAGCACCCGCCTCACAGGCTTCGGTGAGGCCGAGTGGGCCAGGGCGGGAGGTGCCAGCACGCAGGCGGGGCGGGAACCCGCCTTTCCATGAGGGTCCCAGGGGGGAGGGGTCCTCCCTGGACAGAGGTGTGATTCACGCCCTCGAACCTTAGATGACACTCTCCTACCTTCCAGAAGCAAACAGGCCTCATTTCAGGACACAAACTTAAAAAAAAACAGCAGTGATAAGAATGGGACACACGCATCCTCCACGGCTCGTGGCTAAGGCACCGCCGAGCCCCCAGCCACGAGAAACGGGGCGGGGAGGAGCCAACGTGGCGGACGAGAAAAGCCACCAGGCAGAGCGTCTCTGCAAAACAGACAGATTTTAGAAGAAAGAGAAAAAAATAAACTAGTGGAGAAACAGATTGGGTGAGGGTCGGAAGGAAGGTGCCTGAAACTACAGGAGACCCCACGGAGGAGAACTGGAAGGAGAAAGGTCCCGAGAGGCTTGGAGGCCAGCGACAAGGGCAGGTGGAGTGGTTAACTTCCCCCTCCCTTGCATCTCGGACTGCTGGTGGCTCCTGAGTGGCTGGAGAGACCTGCTGACACCAGCCCAGAGACGGCTGCCACCAGTGAGCAGTGGCCTCTTGCGGACCCAGCACCGGGCTCCCAGCCCCCTCGGGGCTCCTCCCCACGCAGACCCGAGCCCCTCGGCGGACGCCATAGTGCTCCATTCTCTCCTTCCCCCTCCCTACCCGTGGGTACCCAGACAGACAATTTAACCGTCACACGGAGGCATCTCCAAGGAACGGGGCCTTTTCTTTTTGGGTCCTACAGCAGACTGAGGGGTACTCAGACTGTGAGCCCCCTACCCGCCAGCCCTCCCAGGTGCTGCTTGCCTGGGGACTCCAGGAGAGCGGGGCAAATCCCGAGGTGGAGTGAAATCGATCCAGTTTGGGCACCCTGTAGGTGATTCGAGACCAGCACCCCTCCCCCTGGCAGGGTCAGGGATCGATCTCCAGGGCCCAGGGGACAGGCCTGCAGACCGGACCCCAGATCTGCCTTCAGGCCTGAGCAGCAGCCCTCCTCCCAGGAGAGGGCTGTGCACCCAGCTCAGGCTGCAATCCTGGGCAGGGAACCTCCCGGCCCACGTCACAGCCAGGGGAGATCCATGGGCCTGAGGTCCTGCCTGCTGGCAGAGGCCTGGGAGAGGCCACAGAGTGGGGGAGGGGGAACAGGGGAGGGGAGCGAGACCTGCTCCAGAGTGCGGGTCTCAGACAGCCAAACCCCCCAAGCCTAGACTTTTCAGGTGAGTGGAGCCATTTCAGCCCCTCCCAGGCAGCTTTGCACAGAAGCAAAGAGCAGACCTTTGACCCCTGCTAACAGCAGTTGTGGAGCCTGAGGGCAGGCTTACCCAACCCAGCCCCACCCAGACTCACTCCCGGTCCTGCCCCCACTGAGGTGGAGAATAAGGACACACCTGGAAATCACAGGGCCCTACCCACCACCGGAGGCACAAGAGGGCCTCTCCAGAGGAGCAGAGCTGGCTACAGGACCCAAAAACAGCACTGCGGCTCGCTCCTCCCGGCAAGTGCCACCTACCGACAGGGAGGTCATCCTGCACACCCTTTTACTGCATCTACTGATTCATCATAAAGGGTATGGTCGAATCTCACTCACAAACACCACCTACTGGCTCAGAGACTAAACAGGGCGTGTCATTATCCAAACAAAAATCTAAAGGCAAGAAGGAACAACTGATCCAGATGGGAAGGAACCAGCAAAAAAACTCTGGAAGTATGAAGACTCAAACGGAAAGCACACCCCCAAAGAGGAACAACAGCTCCCTAGCAATGGACATTAACCAAACTCAGAACACTAAAATGACAGAAGAATAATTTCAAACATGGATTGTAAGAAAACTCAATGATATGCAAGAAGAAATGGATAACCGACACAAAGAAACCACAAAAAAAAATCCAGGACTTGGAAGAAAAATTCACTAAAGAAATTGAAATATTAAAGAAAAATCAAACCCATCTCCTGGAAATGAAGGACCTATTCAGGGAACTACAAAACACCGTGGAAAGCCTCAAGAACAGGGCAGATCAAACAGAAGAAAGAATCTCAGAGATTGAAGACAACTCCTTCCAATTAAGTAAGTCAGTCACAGAGATCGAGCAGAAAATTAAGAGAAAAGAAATAAGCCTACAAGAAATGTGGGATTATGTGAAAAAACCAAATCTGAGGGTGACAGGGGTTCTGGAAGGTGAAGAAGAAAACACTCAGGGCTGGATAAGCTATTTGAAGAATTGATAGAGGAAAATTTCCCAGGCCTTGCTAAAAGTCTAGATATACAGGTACAAGAAGCTCAGCGGACCCCATGGAGATTCAATGCAAATAGGAAGACACCACGTCACGCAGTGATCAGATTGACCAAAACATCCACTGAAGAGGCCCTTCTACAAGCTGTAAGGTGAAAGAAACAAGTAACATACAAAGGAAAGCCCATCGGAATAACTCCAGACTTCTCAACTGAAACCCTGTGAGCAAGAAGAGACTGGGGGGGCCCCATTCTCACTCTTCTGAAACAGAATAATGCCCAGCCTAGAATCTTGTACCCTGCAAAACTAAGTTTCATATATGAAGGAGAAATAAAGACATTCTCAGATAAGCAAAGACTGAGGGAATTCACCAAGACCAGCACTCCAAGAAGTACTCAAAACGGAATTACACAAGGATCAGCACAATACACACCCACAAATGTAAAACCACTCAAAAGTTAAAGATCAAAGGCTAGATTCCACAATGGCTGAAGAAAGAAAACAAAGCAACAAAATGCAACCCAACAGAATGAACAGTAATTCACCCCACTTATCAGTTCTCTCAATAAATGTGAATGGCTTGAACTCCCCTCTCAAGAGACATAGGCTGGCCGAATGGATAAAAAAAAAACAAGCCAAGCATCTGCTGTCTCCGGGAAACGCATCTAACCTGAAAGGATGCATTTAGACTCAAAGTAAAGGGGTGGAAATCAGTATTTCAAGCAAATGGAAGCCAAAAGAAGGCTGGTGTGGCAGTTTTGATCTCAGATAACTTGGTTTTTAAATCAACAAAAGTAATGAAAGACAAAGAGGGTCACTATATAATGGTGAAGGGTACAGTTCAACAAGAAGACATAACAATTCTAAATATGTATGCGCCCAACTTAGGTGCACCCAGATTCATAAAGCAAACTCTACTTGATCTAAACAAATTGATAAACGGCAACACCATAATAGTCGGAGACTTCAACGCCCCACTGACAGCACAGGACAGATCCTCCAAACAGAAAATTAACAAAGAAATAATGGACTTAAACAGAACTCTAGAACAAATGGGCCTGACTGACATTTACAGGACATTCTACCCAAAAACCACTGAATATACATTCTTCTCATCAGCTCATGGGACATTTTCTAAGATTGACCAATTCTAGGACACAAAGTGTGTCTCAAAAAATTTAAAAAAATAGAAATTCTACCATGCATTTTCTCAGATCACAGTGGAGTAAAAATAGAAATCAACCCCAACAGAAACTCTCATCTCTACACAAAGTCATGGAAATTAAACAACCTTCTGCTGAATGATTCCTTCATAAACGAGGAAGATGGAAATCAGAAGATTCTTCAAACTAAATGACAAAGGTGACACAAGTTATCAAAATCTGTGGGACACAGCCAAAGCAGTGCTGAGAGAAAAGTTTATTTCCATAAATGCCTATATCCAAAAGTCAAAAAGAGCACAGACAACCTAATGAATCGACTCAAAGAACTGGAAAAAGAAGAACAGACTGACCCCAAACCCAGCAGAAGAAGGGAAATTAATAAAATCAAATCAGAACTAAATGAAATTGACAACAGGGAAACTATACGGAAGATTAATAAAACAAAAAGTTGGTTCCTTGAAAAAATAAAAAAATTGACATGCCTTTGGCTAAACTAACAAAAAACAGAAAAGAAAAATCTCTAATAAGCTCCATCAGGAACAAAAAAGGAAAAGTTACAGCCAATGCTGTGGAGATTCAAGATATAATTTATGAATATTACAAAAACCTTTATGCAAACCGGAAAATGTGGAGGAAATGGACAAATTTTTAGAAACACACAGCCTCCCTAGGCTCAACCAGGAAGAAACAGAATTCCTGAACAGACCAATATCAAGGACTGAAATTGAAACAGCAATAAAAAACATTCCAAAAAAGTCCCGGACCAGACAGTTTCACACCCGAATTTTACCACACCTACAAAGAAGAACTGGTGCCCATCCTGCAGAAATTATTCCACAACATCGAGAAAAATGGAATTCTCCCCAACACATTTTATGAAGCCAACATAGCCCTGATACCAAAACCAGGAAAGGACACAACAAAAAAGGAAAACTATAGACCAATATCCCTTATGAATAGAGATGCAAAAATTCTCAACAAAATTCTAGCTAACCGAATCCAGGTGCTTATTAAGAAAATAACCCATCATGACCAAGTGGGCTTCATCCCAGAGATGCAGGGATGGTTCAACATATGCAAATCTGTAAACGTAATTCATCACATAAACAGAAGCAAAAACAAAAACCATATTGATTCTCTCAATAGATGCAGAAAAAGCATTTGACAAAATTCAACACCCTTTTATGATAAGAACGCTTAACAAAATAGGCATAGATGGGGCTTACCTAAAAATGATACAAGCCATTTATGACAAACCCACAGCCAACATCATACTGAATGGGGAAAAATTGAAAGCATTCCCACTTAGAACTGGAACCAGACAAGGTTGCCCACTATCTCCACTTCTGTTCAACATAGTGCTGGAAGTCCTGGCCACAGCAACCAGGCAAGAGAGTGGAATTAAAGGCATATGACTGGGAACAGAGAAGATCAAATTCTCACTATTTGCTGATGACATGATATTGTATCTAGAAAACCCCATGGATTCAACCAAGAGGCTCCTGGAATTGATAAATGAATTCAGTAAAGTCTCAGGATATAAAATCAATACACACAAATCAGAGGCTTTCATATACGCCAACAGCAGTCATACCAACAACCTAATCAAAGACTTAATTCTCTTCACAATAGCAACAAAGAAAATAAAGTATCTAGGAATATATTTAACTAAGGAAGTAAAAGACCTGTACAGGGAGATCTATGAAACATTGAGGAAGGAAATAGCAGAGGACGTAAACAGGTGGAAAACCATACCATGCTCGTGGGTCGGCAGAATCAACATTGTTAAAATGTGTATACTACCCAAAGTGATCTACAGATTCAATGCAATCCCTACTAAAATACCAACATCATTCTTCACAGATGTAGAAAAATTAATTCTATGCTTCGTATGGAACCAGAGAAGACCCCGCATGGCAAAAATAATTCTAGGCAATAAAAACAAAATGGGAGGTGTCAATTTACCAGACTTCAAAATTTACTATAAGGCTGTAGTAATCAAAACAGCTTGGTACTGGCACAAAAATAGAGTCATTGACCAGTGGAACAGAACTGAGAACCCAAATATAAAACCGTCCTCACGCAGCCACCTAATCTTTGACAAAGCAGACAAAAACATACACTGGGGAAAATAATCCTTATTCAATAAATGGTGCTGGAAAAACTGGATAGACACATGTAGAAGACTGAATCAGGATCCACACCTCTCACCTCTCACAAAAATCAACTCATGCTGGGTAACAGATTTAAACTTGAGTGAAACTATTAGAATTCTAGAGGAAGAAGTTGGAAATACTCTTGTAGACATTGGCCTAGGCAAAAAATTTATGAAGAAGACCCCAACGGCAATCACAGCAACAACCAAAATAGATAAATGGGATCTGATCAAATTAAAAAGCTTCTGCACAGCCAAAGAAACTGTCACAAGAGCAAACAGACAACCTACAGAACAGGAGAAAATTTTA
>RJWJ010004294.1:34379-77222 GCA_004363605.1 Indri indri
CACAATGAGATATCACTTATCTCCAGTGAGACTGGCCTTTATCAAAAAGTCCCAAAACAATAAATGTTGGCGTGGATGCGGAGAGATAGGAACACTCATACACTGCTGGTGGGACTGCAAACTAGTGCAACCTCTGTGGAAAGCAATATGGAGATACCTTAAAGAGATACAAGTAGAATTACCATTCGATCCAGCAATCTCATTACTGGGCATCTACCCAAAAGAACGAAAGACACTCTATGAAAAAGACACCTGCACCCGAATGTTTATAGCAGCACAATTCACAATTGCAAAGATGTGGAAACAACCCAAGTGTCCATCAATACATGAGTGGATTAATAAAATGTGGTATATGTACACCATGGAGTACTATTCAGCTTTAAGAAACAATGGTGATATAGCACCTCTTGTATACTCCTGGATAGAGCTGGAACGCATTCTACTAAGTGAAGTATCCCAAGAATGGAAAAAAAGCACCACATGTACTCACCATCAAATTGGTATTAACCGATCAACACATAAGTGCACATATAAGAATAACATTTATTGGATGTCAGGCAGGGGGAGAGGGGAGGAGGGGACGGGTATATGCATACACAAAGAGTGCGATGCGCACCATTCGAGGGATGGACACGCTTGAAGCTCAGACTTGCGGGGGCAAGGGCAACATATGTAACCTAAACATCTGTACCCCCATAATATGCTGATATAAAAAAAAGAAATGATGCACTCTCCCCAGAAAACATTAGCTGAATCCTGGCATGTTCCCAGATGCACACGTGTTTCCTGAGCAGCTACTATGCACTGGGGCGGGGTGGGGGGGTGCAGCGCAACACCTCCCAGGGCCGTCCCGCAAGAGCGGGAGTCGTGTCGCACGGAAGAGGGGAGAGGATGTGGGTGCTGAGGTTTTTGGAGGCCTCTCCTCTGTCCCAACAGGCGGGAGGGGTGGAGGGGAGAGGGGCCGCCTGCCGCGGGCTGTAACCACTCTCACCCTCCCAGGAGGGACGTGCGGGGAGGGCCTCTGTGTGTGGCGGGGCCGAGCTCCGGCATCCCTGCCTGGTCCACCAGCAATAAAGCAGCGGCCAAAGCCCAGACGGAAGGGGCCCACGTGAAAACAGCCCTGTCCTGCCGGGTCCCGCTCCCCGCCCGGCTGCCAGGCGGCAGACAAGGCTCAATTCACAGGCTGGGCTGGGCGGCCGGAGCCCTGGGCGCCACCTTCCAAAGGGCCCTGCTGGAAACACATCTCAAATCCTTCCAAGCTGGAAGCGCCGCACGAGAGACTTGAGAAGCCGCGCAAACCCAGACACTGGCTGACATCCAACGGGCCTGGATGGTGAGACAGCTCCACAAGTCCCCACCAAGGTACAAGGACGCTCGCCGGGGCTCCAGGGACAGACACGCCAGGGGAGACGGTGGCAGCCACCATCGGAAGCTCGGAGCTTGGCCTTTCTGGCTGCAGGGTTATTCTAACACCAATGGTAGTGCTGCCCAGGGACTCCGGCCAGCCTGACAGCGGGCAGGGGAAGTGCCTCTCGCAGCCAAGAAGGCGGCCACAGCCCTGGAAGGACTTTCCAGCCACGTGGGAATGAGACACTCCTTAAAGACTGGGTCACAGTCCCCTGGGGCGACTAGGGCAGGGGAGGACCAGAGAGGGGGCTCGGGCACACCAGGGGACCTGCTCTGGTCACTTGGCCACCTCGAGCCCAGGAAGCCCCCAGACAGACCCTCTGCCCCACCCCCACCTAGGGGTCAGGCCCCAGCTCTCCCCAAGCTCCGGATTCTTGTTCTGATCTGAGGAAGCTGCACTGAGACCCTCGGCTGCCAGCTCGCTGTGGTGCCACCGGTGAGGCCCACACCTGGGGCTGAGGCTGGCGGTTTCCCAGGGGGGCTCAGCTTCCCCTCGGGGCTCTGGGATGCAGGGACAGAAAGCAGTAAGTCCCAGGTGCACAGCAGCTGAGCGCTGAAGGCTGCCGTCCCCTGGTGTCACCCTTCCCTGTCCCCCAGGAGGGACGACACAGTCGGTCCAGACCCTGGGCCCCCAGGTCCTTCCAGGGCTGGTGTGAGCCCGTGGTGGCCTGGGCGGGCAGGAGGGTGGGGCTGTCTAGGCCTCCGAGGGAGCTGGGTGCAAGGACAGCTGTCCGAGGGCGCCCTCTGCCCGCCGGCCCCTCCCCCGCCTCGCCCAGTGATTCATGGGCCTCCCCCAGGAGGACAAACACGCAGTGGCTGGCGGTAAAAGCCCACACGGGCACCCTGGAGGCCGTCCCGCTTCCTGGCTGCTGGACAGGCCACCACCCACAGGCCGGCAAAGAAAAGATAACTGCTCGTCATAGGGAGCGCGGTGCCATGCAGTGACGCTTGCCAGACCGGGGGCCCGGCCTGGCTGGGCAGGGACACACAGGGAGGCACGGTGGCATCTGTGCAGTCTGGGTGACACGGGGCCGCCCACATTTGCTGAGGCCACGCCCCGGCCCATGGAACCATGCAGGCTCTTTCAGCCAGGGACCAACAGGGACCCACCAATGGGGGAGTGGCTGGCAGGAGGAGGGTCCGGGCCCCCTGCTGCCGCCCCGGGGCGGGGGGGGGAGAGTGCCAGGGAGACCCCACACTGGCAGGGGGGGCAGACATCCTCACTAGTGCCACGGGGAGCCTTTGCAATGGCCAAAATGGCCTTTCTCAGGGCACCGACCTCCCTGCCCAGGGAGGGCTTCTGTTGCTCCAGGAACCCGCCTGTGTCCGGCACACGTGGAACTCGAGACCACAGGCTCACGTGCTGGGCTAAGGCTGACCTGGACCGGGCCCCATGAGGAAAGTGAACCAAGGAGGGGACACGTAAACACCAGGAGGTCCCACCCTTCTTAGGAAAGGCCACGGCTGTTGGCTGCAAATCCCGGGGAGGGGGCGAGGGGTCTCTCTAGCTGCTATCCCACAACACTGCACAGCGGGGCCGCTGAGCACAGCCTGTGCGGGGTGGGGATCAGGGGACCCCACATGGACCAGGCCGCTCCCCAGAGCGCCAGGAAGCATCAGGGACGCAGCACAGGCCCCACAGGCCCGGGGTCTGACACCCAAAGCGGTGAAACCAGGAGTGGAATGAACGCCGCAGTGCGGAAGCTCGGGTGGGGCTCCCTCCCCGCGACCGGCAGGCCAGCGGGGCTCATGGGAGCAGGACCGCCACAGGCTGGCTTGCGTCCCCCTCAAAGATACGCACAGGTCCTGCCCCTGGTCCCTGTGAGTGTGGCCGTATCTGGAAAGGGGGTCTTTGCAGATGTGAGCCAGGTAAGATGTGGTCACACCAGATTAGGGCATGGATTAGGGCCGCTGATTGGCGTCCTCGTAAGAAGAGGGAAATTTGGGCACGGGGACGCACACAGGAGGAGGAGGGCCGTGGGAGGGCAGGGCCAGAGGCTGGGGGAGGCGGGACGGAGCCTTCCCTGGAGGCTGCAAAGGGAGGGCCCCGCAGACACCTCGACTTCAGACCTGTTGGCCTCAAGAGCTGTGAGAAAATGAATTTCTGTCGTTTCAAGTCCATCGAGTCTGTGGCTCTTTGTCACAGCAGCCCTGGGACGCAGCACAGGCACCTGCGCGGCTCTGCCGGCCAGTAACGGCCGCGGGGCCGCACCCAGGGCACAAGAGTCGCCCTGTGGGGACTGAAGGGCTGGGGCAGCGTCTCCCACTCCCCCTGGTGACGTAGAACTCCGGCCGCCCCGACGCACAGTTCGCGATGACCAGGCGGCTTCCAGGAAAGTGACCTGCGTTGTGTACGCAAAGAACGAGGTGCCCTGATCCTGCTCTCACAGAGGCCTGACCCGCTGCAAGGGGGACGGACGTTCCCTCTGTGTGTCCCGTGCATCCTAAGATCCAGACACCACGTAAGGAGGCACTGGTGGCCCGCGCCCCGTCCCCCAGCTGCGAGGCCGGGAGCTCCGAGGGGCAGATGGGCCGGACCACACCTGCCCCCGGGAGAGTCGCGGCCGGTCCGTCTGGTGGCATCTTTCCCATGAAGGTGGCTCCTGCACCCTCGCCCCCAGGGCACCTGGAAGGGCACGGCCTGTTGTGTTCTGTTCACACCACGGCTACAGATAAAGCTGAATTTCGCAGACAGGGGAGCCTGCGCAGAGACCCGGGCTGCGGGAGACCTCCCTGAACTCCTGCTGGAGGCCACTTTGCCCGGCAGAGCAGAGGCGGCTGAAAGGAGGGCCTCGCCCTTCTGGCTTTCCCACCCCTCCTGCTCGCAGCCTCCCCCTCTGCAAACAGGCTCCACCCACCTCGGCCTGACACCCTGGCCCTCTTCCACCTGGGTGTGCTCAGACACCTCTGAGCCCGCCAGGGGCCACGGGGCTGGTCCCTGTTTCCTCAGCCCGTCCGTCCACCCCTCTGTCCACCCATTTACAAATCTGTCCGTCTCTCCAGCCATCCCCATCCAGCTGTCTGTCCGTCTGTCCGTCCACCCATCCCTCCCGAGCCCGGGCACGACCTCCCCGGCGTCCTTCACTCACTCTCACCTTCGCAGACCACAAAGGCAGAAATGAGAAAATCCAGGAGTCCCAAGGGTGACAGCCAAGGTCCAAAGAGGTAGCTGTGACCATGGGTGGGCTCAAAGAACCAGACGTCCCCCCCCCCACCGTGAAATGTGCCAGGACGGGCCAAGACACCCACGCCCCACCACTGACTCCATGTAGAGCCGGACCCAGGCGGGCTGCTCCCAGACGTGGGTCGAGGAGCAGGTCCTCAGGCAACTCCTCCAGAGTGCGGTTCAGAAACGCATGTGACATACACAGACCAGGGAGACCGGGCTGGGGACGGGGCCCTGAGGGTGACAGAGCTTGGGCCGTCCCTGTCTGCATCCGAGCGGTGGCAACAGTCCCTCCCTGCCACTGTTCCATCACTCCATGGCGCCTTCCCCTGCCGCAGGGGGCTGTTCACTTACACGTTCTGGGCACCAGAACCCCAGAGAACACAACCTGAGATACCCAATGCCACCGGTGGGCTCCCTGAGGGCAGTAAGCCGGGACAGGCCCAGTTCCCCGGCCTGCCCGTACTAACGCGGGGAGATGCGACCCTGTCGCCTCCTCGATGCCCACGCCCCATGCCCGCAGCTCCGCAGGGCAGGGCGGGAGGAGGGGGGACACTGGGTGCTCACTCTATCTGCAAGGACGGTCGGGCCCGGGGAGCCCAACGGTGGCAGAACAGCGTCTGTCTTGCTCACGCCGTATCCTCACCAGCCTGGCTTTAAACATCTGTGGGACGAATGCAGCCGACAGACAACTGCCGCCCCGCCCCCGCCCAGCCCGGTGGGCAGCCTGCTCGCGGTCCTGGGCTCCTGCAGGGGCAGGCCTCGCCCTCCCGGACACAGGCCCCGCACAGATGCGACAGGCCACTTTCCGTGTCCCTTACGGGCACCCTTTCAGGCAAGTCTCTCGTTTGGGTTTCTAATTTGGGGGTCGTGGGAGCTTGGGAGGCCTTTTCTAAAATAAAAATAAAACAGGCACAAGTACATTTCAAAAGAGCAAATGGAATTTTAATTTCTAGCCTCAGCTTAGTCAGGAAGTCCCTGACCTGGCCTCTGGCAGCGTCCCCACCTCCCACCCCCAGCTGCCCTGGCCTCCCCGGGGCTCCTTGAGCACACCCACTTGATTCCTGCCCCAGGACCTCTGCACTTGCTATTGTCTTCGACCAAGACACACAGACACACTTCGGCCCTAGAACCACGAAGTTCACTCCCTGATGTTTTCAGCTGTTAACCGTCACGTCCCGGTCCACCCTGTTTACGGCAGCTCCACCTCTTACCCATCCCTTTCTCTCAAGGACACTCACCTGATACTGCTTCAGTCACGCATTTAAACCCACATTTAAGCTGGTGACTGTGTCTCTCCCACTAGGATACCAGTTCCACAAAGGCAGGGACCTTGAACATCTTGTTCACCGCTGTGTCCCCCACAGCCCTCGACAGAGTGCAGCACACAGTAGGTGCTCAATAAATACTGGTGAGACCACTGACTGACCCCCGTATCTTCATTTGGTTTGGGAGCCACCAGGCATGTTCCCACCGGTGCTCCAGCAAGAAAAACCCTAAGTGGGGTCGGGCAGGTGGTCTCTGACGCCTCTCACGTCTTGGGGCACAATCTCGCAGCCAGCCCCTGCCCAGACCCCTGCATCCACAGGCACCGTCCAGAAGCCAAGTCCAGCTTATCAGAACAAAGCGGGGGGACTGTTTGATGACACGAAGCATGAGCGGATTTAACGTGCACGTCCAGCGCAACAAAGAGGGTGACAAGGTGGTGAGGACCTCAGTGGCTACGGTTTGGGGACAGGACTGGAGCCCACCCCCCTAGCAGAGACACATGCCACCTACTCTGATCAGCAGGGCAGTGCCAGCCACAGGGCGTCAGGACAAAGATACCCACCCTGTGCAGAGCAGGCTGAGACCCAGACCCGCATGGCTCCCAGCCCCTTCCCTGGGTGTCTGAAACCACCAGCCCAAGACGCAGGGGACGGCTCTGTCTCTTTCTCCCAAGACACACAAGGTCGGCAGCCGAGGCTGCCTACATCTGCGCCCGGAAAGGGCTCCCTGAGGGAGCCACTGACAGATGAGCTGGGGGCTGTTAAACAGCAGGTTGGCAAAGTTTAGCACAAGTGAGCAGGAGGCGGAGGTGGGTGCCCCGCGTGCTGGGTAATGGCGCAGGTGGCCGCGGCCGCAGTGGCAGGCCCCAAAGCTGAGAAGAGGTTGCCTTTGGCAACCACTTCCTCTCTTTTTATTAAAAGCAGCACCTCTCACCCTGTAGGTACACAGGCATTTTGTTTTTCAATTACAGAAAAAAAACACAGGTAGTTAATTAGCTACACAGTGAAATGCAGGACAACATAAAGTTCAAGGGCAGATTCTGGGGCCAGATTCCCCAGGTTCTAGCCCAGCACAACCAACCACTTACTGGCTGGGCAACTTGGGCAAGTCACTAAACCTCTCTGTGCCTCAGCTTCCCTCCTCTGGAAAACAGGGATAGCAAGACTGTAGGCCAGGTGCAGTGGCTCACGCCTGTAATCCTAGCACTCTGGGAGGCCGAGGCGGGCGGATAGTTCTGAGCTCAGGAGTTTGAGACCAGCCTGAGCAAGAGCAAGACCCCGTCTCTACTAAAAATAGAAAGAAATTAACTGGACAACTAAAAATATATAGAAAAAATTAGCTGGGCATGGTGGCGCATGCCTGTAGTCCCAGCTACTCGGGAGGCTGAGGCAGGAGTATTGCTTGAGCCCAGGAGTTTGAGGTTGCTGTGAGCTAGGCTGACGCCACGGCACTCTAGCCCAGGCAACAGAGTGAGACTCTGTCTCAAAAAAAAAAAAAAAAAGAAAGAAAAGTGTATACTTCATAGGAATATTGTGAAAATTAATGAGTTGAGCAAATAAAGGGCTTGGGGCTAGTTAAGGGCTATCTAAATGCCAGGTTATCACTCCCTGGGGAAACAGCCCCAGGCTTTGCTTTTAAGCCAAGCTAAAAGCCAGGGCAGCACAGTTCCATACCTGGCATCTGTTAGTTAGCAGGAAGGGGAAAAATAAAGTCAAACAGAACAGCCAAGACAAGTACTCCAGGCATGCCGTTCCCGTGGCGGCCGCTGGCTGGCCTGGCCAGCAGAGCAAACATCCAGAAAAGCGTCTTTAAGGAGGCTTCTGGGTCAGGGGAGGAATCAAAGCGAAGGCTGGTTCCCTCTCCCTTTTCCCTGAGCCCCACCGTGCAAGACACCACGGGGACTTATTCCCAACCTGTGCAGCCCAAATAAGCAACTGCGCCAAGTCCCAGGCACCCCTGCAGGAAGGCTGGCCCATTCGGACAGCGAGATCGGGTTCACTGCAAACAGCCTTGGTCACCTCCGTCCGCTCCTGGAAGTCCTGAGTGCCTCTCCCAGCTCCCCAAGCCCCAAAAAGAGACCGAAGTTCAGGTTCGCTGTATGATTTGGTCTAAGACCGTGCTCCCCGAACTCTGCTGCACACTAGAATCACCCCGGGAGATTCGAAACATCCTGATGCCCGAGTCGAACCCTTTATCAATTCGATGAGGCGGTCAGGGGTCGAGGCCTGGGTATCTTTACGATTCTACAAGTGATTCCAATGGGCAGCCAAGTTGGGGACCCGCTGGACTAAGAAATGAGGGGGGCACAAGTGAAATTCGTGTCATTAGGCTGGGGTCAGGGGAACCGTTCCCCTCTGCTGCGGGGAGGACGATTTTCGGGGGGGGGCGTGTTTTGCGCTGAGAGGGGCCAGGAGGCACCCCGGGGCCCAGGAAAGTGGAGCGGAGCCAGCGCTCGCGCACGCACACCCTGGCAGAAAAGACGCCAAGGCGGGCAGAGAGCAGGCAGGGCGCGGGCAGGAATGGGGAAACGCCGCTCATTTCGACTTGTCATTTCCTCAAGTCAGGAAGGCGCCCGCTGCCCCCCTGCCCGCCAGCTTCAGTCCAGGCGCCGAGCTGCGTCCGTCCCCGGCCGGTCCGCCCCTATGCTACGCTAAGTCTGGCAGGAGACAAAACTCCCGAGTTTCCTGACCTGGGGTTCCAGCCTCCCCCACCCGCCGCTCCACGTCAACATCCCTTAATATCCTGGGAAGCGAGGGCTCCTGTCTGGGTCTGGTTTTAAAAAAAGAAAGAAAAAGGCTTTCGCGTTGGCAGCTCCAGGGCAGTAAACAGGGAACCCAGTCAGGAACAGCAAAGGGACCTGGGCACAGATGTCTGCAACATGCCCGGACCTCTGGGCTCAAGCCCGCGTAGGGAGCAGACAACTTCTCCGGGAATTTCAGAAACTGTCCTTTATCCCTGCCAGGCTAGGCCCCCTTTACTGCTGACAATAAGAAACGTCCCTCTGGAGAGAGGCCCACCGCGAGGGAAAGGTCTGCAGATCCCGGGGTCAGGCTGGACCACCCCCACCTACACACCCTGGTCCCCACCTGAGGAGCGTGGCTGTCGCTGGGCCACCTCCGTGGCTGCGGGGGTGGGAGGGGAGGAAGCCAGTCCCCGCTTCTAAAGTGGCGCGTCTGTGGGTGTGGCGGGCACAGCCTCCCTCGCCCACCCCCCATCCCCCGTCTTGGCGCAGGGACGCGTCCTTACCGCTCTGGCCTCGCTGGGTCCCAGGGGCTCCGAGGAGGCGCCGGCGCCCCCCGCGCGCGCGTCCAGGATGCCAGGCGCCAGCGAGTAGAAGGGCGGGCTGGGGCTGGGGCTGGGGGGCAGCCCGGAGTCGGGGCTGTCCAGCAAGCCCTCCCGGCCCTGCTCCTTGGGGCCGTCCTCCATGCCCTGCAGATGCAGGTGGCCCACCATGTCTGGGGGGCGCGGGGCGCGGGCCCCCGGCTCCTCGGCGGCCTCCTCCACCGCGCTCCGGGCCCGGGGCAGGCGGCGGCGGGGCGAGGGCTGCGCGCCCGGAGACCTGCGGGCGGAGCGACAGGCGGCGGTCAGGCCCAGCGCCCCGCGCCCCCCGCACCCCGGCCCGCCGCCCGCCCCCAACCCCGCCGCCCGCCGGGCCCGGCCTCGCCTGCGCTGCGCTCCGCTCCCGCCGGCCCAGCCGAGGCGCACGCCGCCGCCGGCCCTCTCGCACCTCCCCGGCCGCGCCGCCTTTTCTAGGCGCCTCCTCCCCGGCCCCTCCCCGCGCGGCCCGCGCCTCCGCCGGGGCCTCCCGCGCCGCCAGCCCCGCCGCGCAGCCAGGGTGCTGGGGGGTCCCCGGTCTTCCCAGGTCATAATCCTTGGCGCGGCTATTGGAGGTTTTCTCTATCTCATTCGAGCCCCAATAAAAGCATCTATAGAAACTTCTCTATTTGGAAGTTTAATTTTATCTGCAACTTACAATCAAGAGAGCAAAACAAGATGTTTAAGTGCCCAGGAGGCTTCCAGACCTGTCCCCCGGGTCCTCTCCTTCCAACCCGGCCCCCCTGTTCATGTCCTAAAGTGGCCACCGTGCCCAGGGGCCGATGCCTGGGTTACCTGTGCACCTAAGGCCAGCTCGTGGGGCCCTTGGGTGGAAAGCCCTGGGGAAATCAGAGACGCTGCCTGCAACCCCCTGGCACCTGGCTGTTCCTGCGGTGTTTTCCAGGCAGGCTCTTGCTTCTGGACTAGGCTCTTACCCACCTTTCCCCTTGTCCTTCCTCCTGAGAGGGAGAAGGACACGAGCTTCCCTGTCTTCTTCCCTTTCTTCCTGCTTTCCAGTCGGGTGACAGGCAAGGGGTGCTTGCGTTTCCAGCTCCCACCCACACAGACGCCCCCACCCACGCCCGGGGACCCACGCGTCCATTCCCTCCGGGGGAATGAGGGAGAGGCTAAGACTACAGCAAAGAGAGCCGAGGACGGAGGGTGCTGTGTGGACGGTTACACCAGCTCCATTTGCCCTTTTGTCAGCCCAGAGGGGGCCCAAGACCTGGGGCCAGGAAGGGGAGTGTCAGAGTCTGTTCTTCTGACACCCCCAAAATGAGGGCAGCACCTTGACTGAAGCATGTTCATTCGGTCAAGGTTGATCAAGCCCCCACTGCACACCCAGCCTTGGCTATACCTGGGAACGGACATTCGTGAGACAGCCGGATCCCCGTCCTGGTGGGGCAGGAGCCAGCACACCAGGAAACCACCGCTGTGAGTTTCACGCAGAAACTTAACAAGGTGCTGCCGTCGACAATAATCCACCACGGGGTGCTCGGGGAAGGCTTTCTCCGAGCAGGTGGTTTTTAAAGATTTCACCTGAGCAGCCCAGCAGCGAGCATCAGCATCCCAGGTGCCCTCAGGGAAGCCTGACAGAGGGCAGGGCAGCTTCCTGAGCGCCCACGGGGCAAAAGGTGTGAGCCCAGCCCCAGCTGAATCTACAATATATTTCCTCCTCACCCAGGAAAGAACAAGAGAAAGCTGCTGCCAGAACTGAATTAACCAGGGGTTTGAATATCAGGAACATTCTGGAGGGAAAAAATATGACAGTGGACGCAGTTTTCTTCAGCTCTTAGGCAAGACCGTCCTTCTTCAGCCCTTGGGCTACTTGACCACTGTGGATGGCTGAACTGCCATCACCTCCCAGGACAAAACTGGGGGCCATTCTTTCTAGAACGTGAGCACACTGAGGTTCACCTTCTCCCTGAATGCCCACCCGCCCAGGCCCACAGGAGAGCACTGGCTTCAGCTGGGTCCTCGGATTGGCTGCCCTGGAGAGTCTTCGACAAGAACCAGTCACTTCTCATCACGGGGAAGTGAACAAATGACCCCTCGAGTGGCCACAGCCACCAAGGGCGGTGGACACCGGCGAGGGGTGTGGGGCAGGATTTCGAAATTGCAGGATCCTCCTGGCTTTATTTAAAATGTTAATATTTTGGTCATCTCGAATTGTTTGCATTCATTTTGACTTTTAAAATATTGCAATAAAATACTCTTTGTCACGATTTCTGTGTTTGGGCATGTCGTTAAATTCCATGCTCTAGGCGAGTGCCTCTCTTGCCTTGCCCTAGTCCCGGCCCCCGAGTGCCATTTGTACCCGCCATGGAAGCCCACTTATCAGGGATGCCTTTGCAGCTATGTCCACCCAAGTTCTGGAAGTTTCCCCTAAAACAGACTGCCTTGTGTGGAATAACGCTGGAGATGCATATGCAACCAAACAGCAGGGAGAAAGAACTCGATTGCACTACAAATGCCAAACACCCACGCAGATGACCCCAGCGACCGTGACCTCTGACCTATTCGGATCCACTGTTGCAGGCTGGGGGTCGCCATGGATTGAAAGCTGGTACTGTGGGCGCTTCCATTCCGACAGTGCCAGATGGTCCGCAAATGTCAAAGAGGGGAGGGAAGGCTGGAATTTCCATAAATTCGCTTGAGCCAGGGGCTACCCGGTGCGTGGGAGGCTGCCTTGGCCCATCTCAGGAGGAAAAGGGGCTTGAAACTCTGAAATGTGAGGCTCAAAGAGCAGAAATGGGGGCATCTATCAAGATCTGGGTGCCTGTTCCCGGCCACGTGCTGCGAGAAGGGGCCGAGGGCTGCGGCGCCGGTGCTGAGGACTTACGGGCTGGGGCGTGGGGAGTCCGCAGAGGTTTTGAAGCAAGTTTTAGGAATGATCCAATCCGAACTGCTTCCAAAGTTGGGTTAACGAGAGGAGAGTTTGGAGACAGAGAGAAATCGGGCAGAGAACATAGATATTTAATGGGAAAGAGTTTTGGAATAACCCCGACAAGGGGTCCTGCTGTGTGTGTCCCATGCTGGGAAGGGAGACCCCCCCCCCGCACACACCCCTGGGAAGGGAGACCCACAAGTTTGTGAAGTCACCTGCCTTTAAGAGCACATGGCGGGGAAGAAAGAAAAGTGACCTAGGGTGACCCCAAGCCTCAGGGGTGCTCCCCCCAGCACCCCAGTCTCAGGGGCATTTTCTCAGGCTGCTTTGTGAAGCAGGAGCCCGGCACTGGGAGAAAAAAGGCTTTTTCAGCGAGGGCCGTTAGCTATCTGTTCCCAGCGACATTGAAGAAACGTGCATGGAAGCAGGCTGTGTGTTTGCGGGCGGCTCGCAGAGGTCTCTGCACACGCATCATCACGCACGCGAACCCCACCAACTGTCCTGACGCTCAAGATAGATGCGTATTGTTTCCATTTTAAAATAAAGCGGATTGATGGCGGGGCGCGGTGGCTCACACCTGTAATCCCAGCACTTTGGGAGACAGAGGCAGAGGATCGCTTGAGGTCAGGAGTTTGAGACCAGCCTGGGCAACATAGGGAGACTTTGTCTCTACAAAAAGTGAAAAAACATTAGCCAGATGTGGCGGCATGCACCTGTAGTCCTAGCTACTTGGGAGGCTGAGGCAGGAGGATCACTTGAGCCCAGGAGTTCGAGGCTGCAGTGAGCTATGATCAGGGCACTGGATTGCAGCCTGGGCAACAGAGCGAGAGACTCTGTTTCTGAAACAAAAAACAAAAAAAATATAACACAATAAAGCAGATTGAGCCAAGGAGGCTCAGAGAGGTTAAGTGCCTTGCCTGAGGTCACACAGCTACTAAGTAGAAAGCCACACTGCAGGTTGCTGGGTGGATGTGGGGGACGGATGTCAGTGGGCCCCAGTGGATCATGACATGGTGGAGACGGGAGAACTGACGTCCCAATGCCTGACAACAGGCATTTCTGTGACCTGCACGGAGAGCTCCAAAGGAAGCAACCAGACCCACCCAGGAGCGCACACTAAGGCCCTAAAGGCCCAGGTGGAGTTGAAAGCAAAGATCCTGCCCTTGGACATGGTGACTATTCATAGGTCACTTCCCTGTCTCGTCTGCTATGCTGGAAGTTTCTAGAGGGCAGGGCCTGGCATGCCTGCTTCCTGGTGGGCTGTGCACACCGCACTCCACCAGGCCGTGCAGTGTACCGACTCGACACACCCAGAAGGGGCCTCGTCACTCGTCCAGCAGCCCCTGGAGGGACTCACTGGCTGGCTCCTTTAATCAGACTCATTTTGCTTCACAGTTCTCCAGGGGTTGACACCATGATCTGGAAAGACTGGCAGAAAGCGGAATATTACATCTCCTTTAGAGATGCAAAAACAGAGGCACAGAGAGGGTGGTATTTTGCCTAAACTCACACAGCAGGCCGTTGTTAAAACTCTCAGACAGGGGCCACGTTGGTCATCATTCAGGGGTGTCTCTGCAATAAGGAGCCACTCCTCCCCATGAGCCCTGGTCAGCGCCCACGGAGGAGCACCCTCCTTCCCCCGGGGAGCGTGAGGCGCCTGCAGGAGTGTCATGGCCGCCTGCCCATGTTTCGGGACTTGCATGTGTTTCTCTCCAAATTACAGATGGGGACCCCTGCCCCCCAGAGCGGGGTGTGCCCGGGACTGTAGGTTCTTCTCGCCACGGCCACGGACACAGCTGGAAGGTGCACAGAGGGAGGAAGGGGTCTTCTTGCTGTGGGCACGCCCCGGCCGCCTGGGTTCAAGCCCCAGCTCTAGCACTTCCTGGCTCTGTGATTTGGGCACGTTGCCTGCCCACACTGGGCCTCGGGGTCCCCGTCTGTAAATCAGGGCTGATGATAAGGGTATTAAGTATAACCAGGGTCTGCTTCCAGGGGTGCCAGGCACGGGCTGAGCCCTGGGCACTCTGCCAGGGAAAACTCCCCGGCTTAGCCAGCCCGGCCTTAAACACTGCGCCTCCCTGCCTCCGTGTGACGTCACCAAGGCGATCAGTGCATTTAAACACACACATGCACACACACACTTCCACATGCATGCATACACATGCATGCATACACATATGCACACACAAATGCACATGTATACACACATCAATACACATACACATACACACAGCTATACTCACATGCACATACATATATGTATACATATGTATATGTATACATACATATACATGTATACGCATACACATCTATACACATCCACGCACGTCTATACACAGTACACGTGCATCTACACACATGTACACATGTATACACACGTACGTGTATGCACACACATACACATCTACGCATACATACACATCCATGCACACACATCTATACACACTACACACACAGCTATACACGTACACATATATACACGCATATATACATGTATGCACATGTACACACATGCATACACATACACACATCTACACACATCCATACACATGTACACACGTATACACGCATGTATGCATGTACGCATGCACATGCACACATAAACAGTATATACGTTATAGAAGAAGAGAGGGGAAGGGGTGCCGGGTGAGCTAAATCTCTGTCTTTCATAAGGAGAGCCCCCAGACACGGTCTACTTTTGGGGAACCTGGCAATGGCAGTAGCCCGTGCAGCACGGGGAATGGCCGGAAGAACATACACGGAAGATTTAGGGGGGTGGAGAGTGGAGAACTGGGAGGCGCTGCTTTCTTATCGTAAGCTCGTCACGACCACCGTTTGATTTGTCCGTAAGGGCAAGGGACCAGATGAAACGTGTCAAAACTGAAGCCCGAGGCCACAGCACCGTGGCAGTGGGCTGGACCTGGTGCCCGGCTGGAGGACCGTCCTCCCCCAGGTGGCCGGTCTCACCTGCGGGGCTTCTCCGCCGTGCCGTGATCTGCCCCCAGCGCGGGCCACAGACGTCCCTGCCGGGACAGAGCTTCGGCAATGACTCACCTCTGCATGTTTAGCGGGTGTCCTCTCCGAGTCTGGGCCCGCCCCTGCTGGGCAGCTGTCTGTCTGGGGTCAGCGCCGCTGCCCGGCTGCCCACCCAAGGGCCCATGCCCTGGGCCCCCGCCCCTGAAACCAGCTCTTGGCCTGCCCTGTGGACACAGGCAGTGGCACACGCTGAGTCCACAGCGCACTTGCCCGGACACCGCGTTCCGAGGACGTTCGTTTGTGGCCTCAGGCGCCCAGAGTTGGGACAGCGAGAACGCCGCCCTAAGGGTCGCAGCGCCCCGTCCCGTTCCAGAATCGGGCTCGGCTCGGCAGAGACACCCACAGCTGGGAGGCTTCTCCCGCTGTTTCATACCTTAGGCCTTTAAGGAGCTTTTAGCTGAAAAGACCTTTTCTGCAAGCTTCTCCCAAGCTTGAGTCAACAAAAAACCTATTTATGTGCTCAGCGCACTTAATTAAGCCAGGGCAGGGAGAAAATCAGTGACAGAGAGCAGTGAAAACACGGTGCTTAGAGTCAGGAGAAGGCTGCGCGGGCGGGCTTGGCCACCCGCTAGCTGTGCATTTTGGGGGAAGCTGGGTCCTCCCAGATTTTTGTTTTGTAAAGTTAAAAGAACAATATAGTGATAACCCAAACGCCTTCACCTGGATGTATCAACTGTAACCTTGTCCACACAGCTGACCTTTCTTAATCTCTCTGTCTCTCGTGCGTGTTATTGTGCCCAGGCATTTAAAAGCTGGTGGTAGACATCATACCCCTCAGCCCCAAATCCTGCAGCAGTTCCCCCTAAGAACGGAGACGATCTCCTGTAGAAACACGATACCACGATCGCACTGAGGATATAATATCAATGCACCAGATCGGTACAATGGCATCGTATAACCTGAGTTCCATAACAAAATCCCCCCAACTTTCCCGACGATGTCCTTTAAAGCTGTTTTCTTTCTCAACCCGGGGCTCAAACACGTGCTACATTTAGTCGTCACTGTCGGGAGACTCTTCTCCATACGTCTCATGGGTTTCTTCACATCTTGCAAACAGAAGCCCTGGCTGCCGCTTGTCCCAGACTATTATTATGTCAAGGATGTTTGTGCAGAGAACAGCTTTGAAAGGTAGAGATAGCATCCCTCTCCCAATCAAAAGGTAGGCGTGCTTCCTGTCCGCTGTAATAAAAATAATCTGTCCCTCTGGGGAAGGGGGCAGGCAGGCCTGTTGCCTACAAAAGCAATGAAAGATGGGGGTCTCCTACACTCAGGGTTCCTCCCCTGCAACGCAAACCACGGCACGTGCGGGTGTTGCCTGGTCCTCTTCAAGTGGCCTCGTGGGAATCGGGGCTCGGGGAGCTGGCACAAGAAAATGCTGATGCTCTGGTTCCCGCTACTGGTGTGAGTAATAACGTCCTTCGTCTCTGACCCAGGAGTCTCGCGTCTTCTGCCAGCGTCTGGGAGACGGTGGCTGACTAACGTCTCTGCCTGCCAGCAGGGTAAAATCTCAGACCCTTCTGGTTCTTAGGGGTCATTTCTCTGTAAGTCGTTGACTCTAACAGGCCCTGTGCCTATTTTGTCTTTCCGGACATGGACAGTTTTAAAGGGCTCAGGCCAGTTGTTTCGCAGAGCATGTCGTGATCTGAACTGACTGTTTCCTCGGGCTTAGATTTAGGGTGGACACTCTCGCAGGAAGTTACGGGGCCCGCGTTGTGTCGTGAACCTCAGGAGGCATCTGGTGTCCCCTCCTCTCACTCCTGATCACGCCGAGGGTGAGCCCTCAGTTGCTGCGGTACGTGCCACGTATCTTTGTTCCAAAGGGACCTTTCTCTTTGCTAGTCCTCAGGAATCCCTGGGGACATATTTCAACACCTCAGGGACATCCTGTTCCCTGACAAGCCTTAGCATCTACGAACTCTGGTTGATTCCTCGGTGACGAGCTCGTGCTCGATGACAGCCCTGAGCACTATTACGTTTTCCTCTTGCGACAGAGACCACATAGTCCGCAGGGCCTAAAATAGCCACAATCTGGCCTTTTGTGGAAAAAAATTGCCGACCTCTGCAACAGTGGCGGTGAGTGGAGGAGTCTAGAGTGACCGTCACCAAATCCCTTTAATACGCTGATCTTTCCACGCCAGCTTCTCTACCATTGTTCAGCTTTTCAGGGGTTCGTGATTGTCTTGTTCCCAAGTTGTGCTTAAGGTGAAACATAAACACCTTGGGGCTCACACGGCGGCGCATGACACCCACGGACACGGAGCCCAAGCACAGCAGACGACCACCGGGAGCCGCCCTCCTCCTCGGTGGATCTGCGCAAAGCAAAATGTTCTGGGTCTTCCAGATGCCACACGCCATCCAGATTGGTTTCCAGTTGTTTTCCCTAACCTCGACGTCACACAAATTGGCGAGTCTGTCAGCCTGAATTCACGACCAAGTATCACTTGGCTGGATAGGTTTGGGGATAAAAAACTCGGTATATCGAAACATAGAATTCCTCCAAAAAGTGCTGTCGCTTTTCAAAAGCCATCCTGGGAAAAACTCATGCATCGAACAGCCGGCAGGCAGGGCAGCCGGGCACGTCAGAGGTAAGTTCGGGTGGGTAAGCACCAAGTAGCTGAAAGGCGTTCAGAGGAGAGAGCGAGCCCTCCCCCAGCTGGTCCACACGCGGGGCCATTTCCCCAGAGAGACAGAGGGGAGGAGGCTCACCTCCCAGGGCCCACTGTCCCCTGCAGGTGCCCCAGGGTGAGCACGCTGAGAGCACGGCAAGCACACGCCGCTCCTGCTCACCCCCCAGGAAGACGGGAGCCCAGGCAAACGCTGCGGCTGCGCGGTTTTCCAGGCGAGAGTGCAGACGCAGGGCACCGAGCAGGATGCAATGAGAGGCTCTGGGCTCCTGGCATGATGCCCGGCACTCTGGGAAGGGCAGAGTCCAGGTACCAGGCTCCGGGGCAGGGCCCAGGCGTGGGCTGGGCTGGGGCTTGGCAGCGCTCCTGGCGCAGTGCTGAGGTGCTAAGGGAGGGGGAGAGGGCAGTCTGTCGTCCCTCCGATCAGCAGTGATGCACTGAGCACCTACTGTATGCCAGGCACTGGTCGACCTGTGTCTCCATTCTCGTGGGACTTCCAGTCTGGAGTGAGGGTGGCGGGGGAAAGTAATTAAGCAAGATCATTTCAGAGAGTTAGAAATACTATAGAAATAAAACAGGGGGCTGGGCGCGGTGGCTCATGCATGTGATCCTGGCGCTCTGGGAGACTGAGGCGGGAGGATCGCTTGAGGTCAGGTGTTCGAGACCAGCCTGAGCAAGAGCAAGACCCTGTCTCTACTAAAAATAGAAAAGAATTAGCCGGGAGCAATGCCATGCACCTGTAGTCCCAGCTACTCAGGAGGCTGAGGCACGAGGACCACTCGAGCCCAGGAATTTGGGGTTGCAGGGAGCTATGATGACACCACTGCACTCCAGCTCAAGTGACAGAGTGAGACTCTGTCTTAAAAACAACAACAAAGAAATAAACTGTAGGGACAGGATGGAGACTAACCGGGCTGGAGTGGCTATCCGTGGGGGAGGCCAAGCCATGGAGGCAACTTTTAAACTGAGAAGCGAATGGCGCTAAGGGGCTGGCTCTGGGGAGAGCCCAGGGGAGGGCGCTACTGGCAGAGGAACAGAAAGCGCAAAGTCCCTGAGGCTGGCACACAGCTGAGGTTCCTTTACACAGGGAAGACTGTGAAGAGAGGCACTGAGAGAGGGCTGGGGGGAAGAAACAGAGAAAGAAGAGAAGAAAAAAGGCCGCGGGAGAGAAAAAGGCGAAAAAGGCTAATGATGAAGAACTGGAGGCAAGGGAAGGAGACACTTCCCGGAGGCGGCTCCAGGGCGGCTCCCGCCCGTCTCTGCGCGCCAGGGCCTGGCATCGCTGCCAGCGTAGCGTTTCCTCAAACGGATTACAAACTGCTCAAAGGCAGAAGTCACGCCTTGAACGTTCCTTTTTGCACAGCGGCTCGCACCGTGCTCTGTGCGTGGTGGGCTCATTAACTATTGTTCGGATACGTGGACGGGCGGATGGGTGGATGGAATCTCAAACCGGAATGTGTGTCTGAAATTAGCCATATTGTTTATGTCTCACTCACACACACACACACACACACACACACGCACGCACCGCTGTGGAGCACACCCCAACGAACACGGACACTCACTTAACTTAAGAACACTTCCACCCCTCGGGCCTCTTAGCCTCCAGAAATGTGAGAAACCAATGTTGGTTGTTTAAGCCCCCAGTCTGTGCTACCCGGCAGCGGCAGCCTGCACCGCCTTAGCCGGATACTGGATATAGAGATGGAACAGGGAGGTGAGACCCAAGAGAGGAGGAAAAAGTGGGAAGGAGCCGGGATTGCTCTTAGCCGGGATTGCTAACGCGCCCTGGTGTCTGGGTTCCCCCCTCCCTCCCGAGGAGCGTGCGCGCTGCATTCCCAGCCCCCCGTGCAGTTCAGCGCGGCCGTGGGACAGAGCTCTGGCTGCTGGAAGATGCATGGGATCGACGTGCACGACTGCCAGGCCCATGGAAGCCCCCATCACGTGCCTTCTCCGCCCACTGGCTGCATAAAGAGGACTCCGGGAGTCTGCAGGGGGTGCAGCCGCAAACCGGGGGAGACTGGGTCCCGGGATGGCGGTGCGAAGCGGAGCCCTCCGGCTGGGCAAGAAGCCACTGAGATTGGGGCTGTTTGTTACAGCCGCTGACGACACTCATCCTGACCAATACGGAAGAGACGAGGAAGGCGAGAAGGAGCGGCTCTTCCTTTATATGGAAGCCTCTAGAAGAAGGGGATTTTAACGCAGTGGAGCCTACATGCCCACTGATGGGACACAGGACAGGGACGTGAAATAGTTCTGTCTCTGACATCAGTCTGGTAGACAAATTCAGGGAAAAAAGGACAGGAAGGCTACATTTTTTAAGGGTAAGAGGTCCCAGAAAAAGGGTACTTAAGGTCAAGAAGCCACTTGACGTGGGGTCAAAACTTCCACATTTTAAAAAGAAGGCGGAGGTTCGATTTGAACTCCATCTTGAAAAGTAAATCTAAAATGATAAATTGAATAAGCTAATTTTGTCTCGATTTAACAAGGTTTGGGGATTCTGCTTTAATTCTTAGAGCAGACAGATGACAAAGAATGATTTTTTTTCTTTTCCTTTCCGTTATCTTTTCCCCCAACAAAATTATCTAAGGGCACAATTGACATTCTTCCCTTCACATTTGACTTTCCGGCAGCTCTTTGATTCAGAAATGATCTCTGTTTTTTTGGTAAAAAGTTCAAGGGTTTAATCACCATTTCCATGGGCTTCTTTTAATCCTTTGAAATTCGAAGGATTATCTTTCATGAGTTCAGACCCAGGGCAGATTGGACGTTGCCGGGTGAAGCTGGATCAGCCAGTGTCCCCAAGCGACTGCCAGACCCAAGAGGTGCTGCTACCAGCTCCACACCACACGCGGCTCCAGAGCGACCTCTGTCACTGCCACTTTCCACCCGAGGGACTTGAAGGAGTGGTATCTCGCCAGGGGATGACCTCTATGGGACTCAGATGGCAAACTTGATTTTGGAGCAATTTGCTGACATGAGTCAAGGTGAGAGTAGCCGACGCTGCTTCCTCCTGGGAGGTTCCCAGGCTGCTGTTTACCCCGATTCCTGGCCATCTCCCCATCTGTCCTACGACTGTTTTTCTAGCCTACTTAGTTTGGGGACGTTCATGGGAAAAATATCACAGCGGGTAGGAAGTTTTTGCTCAAAATCCAAACAAAGAGAAGAAAAACAAGAGCAAAGGGAAAGAAGTTTAGAAAAAAAAGACTGAGAACTACTGAAGGTTCTTGTCCAGCAAATAACTCCCCAGGCATTCTGAACATACAAAGAAACTCCAGAGCTGCAAAAATAAGCCAAGCTAGGGAAAATACCCCCGGTTCAGATTTATTTGCTGTGCTTTTGCTGGGCTCAGCACAGGACAAGGCTCCTGGCATCTGCCAATGTCCAGGGCCCGGTGAAGTCTCTGCATAGAAGGCAGCGGGATAGAGTCCTGGACACCTGGAAGCTTCCTATGAAGTAGTTTTTCCTGCTGCCCCTCTTTGGGCAGAGGCTTCTAAACAGTGGGAGGAAACATCTTTATTGGAACCAGAGGCTGGATTCTCGTCACCATTTAGGGATCTGCTCAAATGTCACCTCCTCAGGGAAGCCTTCCCTGATTTTCCTGTTCAATTGTCAATCCCTCATCCCCCAGGCTGTCTGTATTCCATCACCCTGTTTCACAGTCTTCATACAAGGGGTCACCCCTTAAAATTATGGGGTTCACTTTTTTGGTGTCTTCTACACTAGCAGCAACTCCATGGCAGAAGGGACTTTACTTGTCTTATTTACCAACCAACTCCCAGCACCTGGAAGAGGGTTGAGCACATAGTAGGTGCTCCATACTGAGTTAAATTGAATTGCTGAGTTAAATTGAATCCTTAAGTTAAAAGCATTTAAGAGGAAATGACAGAAGATACCATTGAATGCCAGAAGGACTAGGCCCTACCTCCCGGGAGTTTCTTTACAGAAAAAGTTTATATATACATACATATATATTTTTTTCCCTGTAGGTGATTCGATGAATGCAGCTGTCACGCAAAGCACAGCAGGAACTAACCGTGGTCAGAGTGAAGAGTACACCGAGATAATTGTGCGAAGTACTCAGTGCACTCTCTGATACCTTGTGAGTGCTTGATGAATACTGGCACGTAGTAACCGTATCAGTTATGAAGCCGAGCAGACGGGCCCTGCCCTGGGACTGCTCCCGTGTCCCCCGGGCCCCTGCCGGCCCACGTCCTCCCCCTCCGGCTGCTGCAGACGGGCGGCGCTCAGTGCTCGCCTCCCACCTCCTGCTGCCTCCCCGGGGCTTCCCGGAGGCTGTGGCACGTGTCGCCCCTGCGGGACCCTGCGTGGTCTCCGTGCATGGGACACGCAGGCGTAGGGGTGGGGCTGACACCCACGGAGCCCCCAGTGGCAATGCGCCCTGTCATCCTCCTTGGGGACAGTTCTGAGGCTGCTTTCCTAAGGCTGTTTGGGAGCTGCGGCGGGGTCGAGCACGGCAGATGCAGAACGTCGTGTGGGCGCCCGGCCCTGCTCCTGGGACCACATCCCCACGCACTGCTGGGTCTGCTTCCAGCGCAGGCCCAGGCGGCGTCGGCTCTCTCCCTGACTGAACGATTCCCTAAACAATTCCCACCTCTCATGCATGAACGTGTGTGCCTGTGCACATGCGTGCACACACACACATGCACATACAGGGCTGTGCTCCTATCCCCCTCCGAACACACGACCCGAACCACATCCACAGGGAGAGGATTTTCTGCGCGACACCCACGATGACGCACACGCAGCAGCGCCAGCCATGCAGGGAAGAGTCGCATCTCCTGTGGGCTGTTTGTGGCCCGGGGTGGCGGGTGGCGGGTGTCTGGGCGGCTGACACGGAGGTCTCAGGGGCGGGGAAAAGGTGCAGGCCACTGGACGAGCCGTAGATGTGGGACCCTAAATTGCGATGTTTTCCTTCTCCTGGTGGGATGAATGCGGCCTCAGACAGATGCTGCCCCACAGCTGTTTGTGGCGGGGGCCCCGCGGCAGGCCGGTGGCTTTGAGAGGGGGGTTAGAAAGGAGTCTGACAAAGGGCCACTGTCTTTGCGGGAACTCGGCATGAGCACAGCAGGGCCCGGGCAGCGGGAGTTTGCACAGCTGCGGCCGGGAGCAGACGTGCGCTTTCGGCTGACCCGGGCCCGTGGCTTTGGGCATTAAACCTGACACTTTCCAGATGTACGGGGCCCTCCCTTTGGCACCATCCACAAACATTCTGTCCCCAGGTACAGACACACACACACACACACACACACACACACACATGCGCGCGCAGCGACTAACAGCGAGGCTGTAAATGCCGCATTGTGCTGCGGACCCCGGGCCCCTCTGCAAACCCCACACCCAGACTTAAGGTGAGGCCCCGGGCCAGGCTGGAAATTTATGAGCTGGATTTCAAAATAGTTCAAGTTCAAAGTCGGCTCAGCAGCAGCCGCCTCTCTGACCACCGTCACCCTCTATGCCTGGCTCCGGGCTGGGAGGTAGGGGGGTGCTGAGCATGCCTTCCAGAAGGTTCTTGTCAACCCACACTGGGGTGAGCCTGGTGGGAGGGGCTCAGCAGGAGTTCGAGCACCCAAGGGCACCCGTAGCCAGCCACCCTCCCTTAGTGCCTGTCGGGGCTCGAGTGAAGCCCCGTGGCCCTGGGTATGTGGCAGGCGCAGGCCACAGTGGCCCCGGGGGCTCCCACACCGTGCTCGTCTGGCTTTTGCCCCTGCCACGGCACGAGCCTTCGCCAGCCCCGTGTGCTCCGAAAATTGCTGTGCCCCGCAGCTTTCTGGCTGGAGGGCGGGAGGAAGCAGATGTGCCCAGGCCCCACGCTGATGGGGGCCACGTGAGGGCAGGCAGGCGGGGACACTGGACATTCTCTTCCTCCCCAGTGAGGAGGAGGAGGAGGAAGGAGGGAGAGGGAGAGAAAGAGCGAGAGACCACACAAGAGGGGGCGAACCCACTCCCGTGACAACGACGTTAGTCCATTCATGAGGGACCCTCGTGACTTAACCATTCCTTAAAAGTCCCGCCTCCCAACACCATCACAACAGCAATTAAATTTCAACGTGACTTTTGCAGGGGACACACATTCGAACCGTAGCACCTCCCCTGCTCAAACCCGTCCATCTGGATTCAGAACATCTCTAGTCAACAGTCTAGCCCGACTGTAAACAGAGGACGAATATTTCCCTCCTGGAAGAGCGGAGCTTAAGGAAGGGTCCCGGCACTAGTCTCGCTGGAACTTTCAGAGCCGAACTCCCAGCTCGGCTGGCACTGCCCCTGGGACCAGCATCTTTGTGCCAACGGCGAGGCTGCAGGCGTCGGGACCACCAGGTGCAGGGACCCTCCCGATACAGTCTGCCCCTTCCCCACTCGCCACACCCTCCATCGCGTTGGGGATGGGAAGGAAGAAGACAGAAGCAAAAAGAAGGAGAAAAGGTGAACAAAGCAATTTAGGGGCCAGCGAAGATGGCGGCACATCTCTCCATGTGGCCTCCCCGCTGAGCCGGGTCTTCGAGGGTCAGTAATATTATAATAATAGTTGTGTGCTCGACATGTGCCCGGCGCCACTCTAGGCACCTGGCACACGTTACTCCATGTAACCCTCACCACGAGTCGGGCTGTCATCCCGTTTACGGGGGAGGGGCGGGGGAGGGTAAAGAACGGGCCCAGGGTCATTCAGTTAGGGGGCGGCAGAGCCGAGTGTCACGGAGGCGTGCGCGCGCACTGCACCCCCTCCCGGGACACTCCGGCAACACGCCCCACGCCCGCCCTGCTCTGGGGACCTCCCTGACAGCGCCCGTCACACACACAAGCAGAGGGGCGGCCCCCTCGGTTGCTGCCATCTAAACCTGGCCCTAAGAGGCCTCCCTTACCTGCCGGCGGTGGAAAGAGAGAGAGAAAAAAAAAAACAGCGAGAAGAGCGGAAGCAAGCTCTCTCCTGCTTCTTCTCATAAGGGCACTAACCCTCTTCATGAGGGCTCCCCCTTCGTGACCTGATCACCTCTCAAAGGCTCCACCTCCGAACACTGTCACCTGGGGATTAGAGTTTCACAGCAGTCGTGGGGAAAGACGGTGTTGGAACCTTTCAGAATAACAATCAAAGAGGTTCTTTATTGAACTGACTAGGGTTAACCCTTTCATGCCCACTAACCGCCAGGGATGAATGAGGTGAGCCCCTCAGATGCCACCGCAGTGTCCCCAGCCTCCCCCGTCAGCCGAGGGCCGTGCAGGTGGGACACCAAGCAGTGAGGTCCCCTGAGCCCAAGACCCGGAGCACTGTTTGTTCTATGCACCTGGGCCGGCGGGTCTGTCTCCTCCCATGGGAAACGGTGTCCTAAGAAGCTCTGGGTGACTCCAGGCCGCTCTGCAGATCTGGCCTCCTTCCACCCACGGCCAGCTCGCGGCCTCGCGCTGAATGGCCCCGTTCTCCCCGGCAGACGGCCCGTCCCGCGCCACCTGCCTGCTTCCCGCTGCCGCTCTCCATCCCCCTTTTGTGGCGCTGATGGGAAAAGAGAGATGTTTAGAGCTCCGGAAAGAAAGATACTCTCCGGGCCCTGCCCAGGGACAAGGGCGCCCAGCGTGTGGGCTTGGTGTCTTCCAGGAAAGAAATGAGCAAAAACACACCCTGGGCTGCGGCCCTCAGACTCCGGGAGTCTGGTTCGGGCTCATTTCTGCCGCAGCAGAGACTCCGAGGAAGGGCTTTGAGATGCACTTGGCAGCCCACACCTCGCTCGTGAGCTTTCGTGGCCGGAGCGCCCGAGAAAAAGCCAGTTCCACGCTAAAGCGCTTTCACAACAAACCGGTGAGATTAACATGCACCCACCCACACTCACACACACGCACACACAGGTACACACAGGGACAAATGCTTGGCGAATAAGGGCTCTGCCGTGGGTTGAACTGTGTCCCCCGAAAGATACGTTCAAGTCCTGACCCAGGTCCCTGTGAATGTGACTTCATTTGGAAAGGGGGGGTCTTGGCAGACACGGTCAGGTTAAGATGAGGTCATGCTGGGTCAGGGGGCCCCAACCTGATGACTGGCGTCCTTATAACCAGGTTCTGGATCCAAATCCTGTGCAAGTTCCACTCCCAACTTCCCGGAGAGCCTGGTCATCGCGGTCCCTCCGCGCCTAGGAGGACGATCGCTGGACCTTAGGGACGGCATGTCTACCCTGGTTCCCAGCCCTCTGCCCTCACTGAGGTGTTCTGGAAAAAGACGGCAACAGAGATGGCGAGTCTCGAAATCCCTCCGGAGTCTCACGTGGGGTGAGTCCCGACCTGGCGAGTTCCAGCAATGGGCTGAGCCATGCATTCGAGTTTCTTAAAAAACAAGAAGTTCCAGCATCCTCTCTCTGCCTCTACAGCGTGACCCGAGGCTGGGTGACTTGGCGCTGGATGGCTTTACCCACATAGAATGACCCACTCGCTGCCTTAAAGTCTGAAAAACCCCTGCTACGTCGTGCTCTGCTCAGGCAGAGACCGGTTTCTGCTTCTTCCCTCTCGGGATGCGAAGGGTGTCACACGGTTTCTGCTGCCCGGACGAACGTGAGCCTTTCAGTAAGGGATACTCAAGACTCTGTAATTACCAAGGTCAGAATGACACGGTGTCTGCAAAATGAGCCGCGTGACACTGAACCGTCCCCCATCCTCTGCCGCCCGCTCCCGGTTTGCGTGTGTGAGTGAGCTGTGATTTTAGGAGAGATGCTGTTGCTATTTTTAAACAGCGCGAGATTTTCTTTCGGTCATCCTGTTTGGCGCTTGGTTTTCATTGGCAGTCGTAGGTCTTGCGGTCGCTGGGACGCTGTCACGAGTGTCGCCCACTCACGGCGTTTTCATCGGTTCATCTTTCTCCTCCCGCAGCTCCCGTTTGCTCTCGGCGCTCGGGCTTTCCCTGCGAGGCTCCCCGTGACATGTCCCACGGGTTTCTCTCATCCTTTCGGTTTCCGGACGACTTCCTCTTCTCTCACCCAGCCCCTCTTCCTTTTGTCACCTTGGTGTGTGGTCTTATCCTTTTGTTGTTCATCTCTTCTCCCAAAGACAGCAGTCCTGGTGGCTTTTACCCGCGG
Organism: Indri indri; assembly: GCA_004363605.1. NCBI lineage: Eukaryota > Metazoa > Chordata > Mammalia > Primates > Indriidae > Indri > Indri indri. The sequence continues at coordinate 61,158 of RJWJ010004294.1, forward strand.
GCTCTGGCCCCCAACGCCCGTCGCTTCCCCAGCCCAGCCTGGGACAAAAGCTGCACGGTCTCAGGTGGAGCGAGACGAAGAAGGGCGCCGCGAGCTTTCGCTCTAACGATTGTCGTTCATGCGGGGCATTCGAATCCATTTTGTGTGACCGTTCCTTTTTCATTAAGTGGTGGCGACTGTTGATACCGGTGAGTTGTTCTTTTTGTGACATTTTTATTTTGCAAAATAAAATGTTAGTGAAGGTTGGTGACTCTTTTTTTGTCCTTTATATTAAAAAAAAACAAAAAACAAAAATCAAAACACTATGCCCGAGTCCAGACCACCAAATGTACAGTGGAGAGGACGGATTGTTCCCAGGCAGGAGGCGAGGACGACGTTGAGGATCTTATAAAAATCGTCCAGGTGAGAGACGATGAGGGGCGGGACCCACGGCGATGCCGGGAACAGAAAGGAAAGAGCAGATCTGAGGATGTGGTCTCTGCCTCCCTGACGCGCCGCGGAGACCAGCTAAGCCAGGCGTCCGGAAGGGAGGGAGAAGAAACCACAGTTACAGTTCTCCATCCCCAGCCATGGCGTGATTGTGGTGCCGTGACCTAAACTCATTCGGGGCGGGAAGACTCTGAGGGGCATTTGGGACATGTAGGCTGTGTGGGGAAGTCCTTGGGGCTCGGGGACTTGGGCGCTGTGCTGGGAAACAGACCTGGCTCTCGGGAGAAAGGTCAGAGCAGCGCCAAGGGCGTGGCGTTGGCTCCCGGGTGTGTCGTGACAGAGGTCACGAAATGAGTCATCCCGGAATTGAGAGTTTTGTAGCCCTTTCACCTACATTGTCCAACAGAAGGTGTCCTCTTAGAACGGAAGGGACCACGCCCCGGTGCACTGGTCAGTGGTGGGCGCACACACAGTGTCATTTGCAGTTCTGAACGTGTTCCTCTCTGACACTCTAAGGAGACGTCTGCTGCAGGAAATTGCGCTAATTCCACCTTGATCTCAGTGACGACTGGATGAATGTTCCAGAAGGACTGTACCCCTTCATTCCTGGGCTTGTGAATCAAGTACCTGATATCCGAATATCTGATTTTTTCCCCTTAAGATCCCTGGATGCCAAAACAACCCAAACATCCACCAGCGGATGCGTGGATAAGCAAAATGCGATCTATCCGCACGATGGAATATCATTCATTACAAAAAGGAATGAAGTGCTGATACATCCTACAGCGTGGACGGGCCTTAAAAATGCTGCGCTGAGTGCAAGCAGCCAGCCACGAAAGGCCACATATTGGATGACTCCATTTCTAAGTGCGCAGAACGGTAAATCCGCAGACACTGAAGGCAAATGGGTGGTTATCGGGAGAGGGGGTGGGGGGTAGAGAGTGTTTAACAGGTTTGGGGTTTTCTTTCAGGGTGACGAGGATGTTTGACACTAGTTAGAGACGGTAGGTGCACAACATTATGAATGTACAAAACGTTCATTCCAATTTACTAAATGTATATAAATTGTTTGCTTTAAAATGGTTAATTTTGTGTTATGTGAACTTCAATAAAAAAATTAAATAAGGGAGAAATGTCAAAACAGGGGGAAACGATTCTTTGAGATTAGCTCAAAGCAAAAGAGACGTCGTCCTTCTAGCCAAGAGATTTGACACGTCCAATGTGCCAGTTCATTTACTTGTTCATCACACGTTAAATGAGAACCTACTTTGTGCCAGACATTGTTCTGGGTGTAACGTCCCTGCCCTCCTGCAACTGACAGTCTAGCTGGGGACACGGCACCAGCTGTCAGCACAGCACTGTGAAACATGGTCTTGCGTGGTAACCATGCTCTGGGAAATAACAAAGACAGCCTAATGGGTTAGTGAGTGAAGACCAGCCATATTCGAGACAGGGTGGCCAGCTAAGGCTTCTCCCAGGAGGAGACGTCTGAGCAGAGAACTCCTTCAAAGGAGAGAGCATGGCATGCACATATCTGGGAAAAGCACTTTCCAGGCATCGGGAATAGTAGGTGCTAAGGTCCTGAGGCAGAGCGGGCCAGCCAGGCGGCCAGTGTGGCTGGAGCAGAGTGAGCTCTCCCCAGATCCACTGTGTCTGGTCTGGAATGTGGCCTGGGTGTCCCCGTGCAGCCAGGGCTGAGAACCCCAGCTTTCAAAGGTCCCCTCCCTCCTGGCCGTCCATCCCTCATACCAAAAGCCAACAGGAAACGGAATAAACACCCCACCATGCCTTAAGGGGTGGTGGGTCGTCCTTTCTCGTGCCTCCAACTGCTTGGACAGTTTGCTAAAGCCCTCGGACCCCTCCTCAGAACAACGTTTTTAACCCTGCATAGCATAAAATACATAGCTTTGCAAGATAACCAACTGTACTAAAACAGCTCCCACAACATTAAACAGACTTCTGTAACAATATGGCAATTATCTGGAGATGCATTAACGAATACAATCTAGCGGCGGGTCTGGAACTTCTGTCACTTTGAAGCAGCAACCAGAGAAACAATACTTTGAGATAGCTGCAACTGCTGTAATATGACATGCAAAGACCTCTGATTTTTTTTTTTTTAACTGGGAATAAAGTCCCAGGCTCTGTTGATGACTGAGGTTTGTTGTATATACGCACAACAGAAGGGAATGTGTGAGGGGCTGGAGAAAGGCAGATAGAGAATTTTTTTCCCCCATCTGAGTTCTTGGGCCCCGGTTCCGAGGCCCTCTGCAAGGGCTCGAGCCTTGCTCCTTCCTGGACCCCGCAGGCCAGACCCCACGCTGGCAGCTTCGGAGGAGGACACGCCCACAGCCTCACGTCCCTCCCTCCTCCCGGCTCTCTTTGCCGAGGCCTTTGGCAGCCGCCTTCCCCAATTGCTTCCTTTCGTAGTTTCTTAGTCGGGGAGGCTGGTCTTTTACCTCCTGTCTGCAACTGCTGCAATCGGGCTTCTTCAGGCGGAGGTGGAAAAATGAACAAGTCAGGGCCTGTCCACTCCATCCCCTTCCAGAGCGATGGAGCCAGTTAGCGTGTATGGAGCACGTGGCAGCGCCCGGTGCCCTGCTGAGGGTCTTCCGTGGCAGAGCTCACTCCAGCCCCGCCGGCTTCAGGAGACGGGGCTCCTGCTCCCCACCGTGCAGATGGTGTGTAGCGGATGCGCGAGTCTGTGCCTGGCCGAGGGGTGGATCTCGCACCTGTCTGTGTCCTGCGTTCCCAGCCCCCCTTAGACCCCCCCGACCTCTGTGCTGCCTTCCGCCAGGGAAGTCCTGGCCCCAGTTTCAACCCATTACGGGGGCAGAGCTTTTGTCCCTTGAGCTGGTGCTGTTCCTGGTCACCTGGAAAGAGAACCCAGGCTCTCTGAGGCCTCAGGGAGCCGAGACTTCCCAGGCCACACAGCTGGAGGGCAGGATCACCGATTCAGATGTTTCTGGCCGAACGAGAACACGGGCAGGACAGCAGGCCGGCACCCCGGGCTGTTCCCTAATGAGACCAGGCAATTTTACAGGGAAATGGTGGTGTTCCTGGACGTCACCCTCGCTGGCCACAAGAGAGCCAGGTAACGTGGGAGCAGAGGGCAGGAGTCCAGGGGGTGCCAGGTCAGAGCCGGCCGACCCCTTCCCGACCCACTCACTGCCAAGGGGTGTCTGCACCCTCCTCCGAGCCTCCAAGTGGGGCCTTATTTTCTGTGCTTGGAAACCTTCCAGAACCCTCCTAAGCTGGGTCATTAAGTAACGAGACACGTCCCACCTTAATTTGCTCTCCGAAGAGACCCAATTACAGACACACATTCTCGTTTCCCCTCCCTCAGGTGCTTTAGGGGCTAAGTCAATAATTTCTCCCACAGTAGCCTGGTTCTGCTGTTGTTAAAGGCCGGCCCGCCATGGGGCCTTTATGCACTGGTTCCCCGTGAAACTTTTTAAAGGAGACCTGGAAAGAATTTGCTGGAGGGCCAAAGGCGGGGAGCAGAGGCACAGTAAATAGCTGAGCCCCCCCACACCCCGCTCCTTCCCTCGTTCCCCAGGCCATTGAACACCGGCGAGCGCGCATGCTTCTGAGCAAGGGCTCTGAGTCGCGGGCCCGGGGCCAAGGGGCGTGCTGCACGCTTCCCCTTACAAATTAATACTTCATAACCAGCGACGCGGGGTGCACGTGGGGGTGGCAGCGGCTGTGCCCTCTGACTCCCCCAGGCAGCGCTTGTCATTTAACATTTTACAAAGGGTTTGGGCAAAGTCTTAGTTATTAACTAAGACTGGGATGTAGCAGGAACTACTCGAACCACAGGCAAAATGGCACATTGGCATCCGGAATACCAAGAAACCAGCTCTTCGATCTTATCTTTTGTTGGAATTTTTTTAAAAAAATAAGAACTTCGGATGATCAAGGCGATTTACTTGTGTAGCAAAGAGGCACGTACTCTCTATTGGGTTAGGAAAGGAAACGTCACCAAACGAAACAACGGAAGCCCTAGGGTCCCACCAGAGTCAGAGTTATCCTGAATTTGGTGCTAATTATTCATGTGCATGTCTTTTTTTCTTTCTTTTTTTCAGACAGGGTCTTACTAGAGTTCAGTGGCATCATTATAGCTCACAGCAACCTCAAACTCCTGGGCTCAAGTGATCCTCCTGCCTCGGCCTCCTGAGTAGCTGGGACTACAGGCACATGACACCATGCCCAGCTAATTTTTTCGCTATATATTTTTAGTTGTCCAGCTGGTTTTCTTTCTATTTTTAGTAGAGACGGGGCCTCGCTCTTGCTCAGGCTGGTCTCGAACTCCTGACCTCAAGCGATCCTCCCGCCTTGGCCTCCCAGAGTGCTGGGATTACAGGCGTGAGCCACCACGTCTGACCGATTGCATTTCTTTAAACGTGTCTACATACGTATGAAAATCTCCCTAAAATCTATGTATTGTATGTTTTTAGCTGTATGTAGATGGTATCTCAACTATATCTACTCTTCTCCAACTGCTTCTTTCACTCAATATTATAATCTGTAATATCGCACAGTCCACACATTTTTACTACTACATGACGTCCCCTTGTATGTAAACACACCACGTTATTTCTCTGTACCCTGTCGATGGCTACTTAGGCTGTTTCCATCGTGAGCGATGCTCTATGGACACTCTTGCCCATGTCTCCTTGTTTCTCAAAACACTATTTCTCAGTATTTCTCAAAATTGAGGGTCATGACCATTAATAAGCATTGAAATCAATTTAATGACCCATGAAAAGCATTTAAAAAAAATGGAAAGAAGAAACAATAGTGTGCATCACACACAGGAAAAGTGTTATGTCATGAAACTTTTGTTGAGGAGCGCTGTGCTAGGGAATAGGTCTCGGACAGGGACTGCAGGGCACAGAGTGCTCACGGCTTAAGCTTTGACGGATGCTCCCGAAATGCTTTGCAAAGAGTTATACTGGTTTACACTGTGCTTTCATTAAATTTTCATAGCTCCTCCTTACTGCTCTGAAGCATGAAGCTCGCTGACAAGAGCTAAGACCAATCTTACTGCCCCACAGAAGGCTAGAAACCAAAATCACAGCATCCTGGGCAGCATCAGAGACCACAGAGTCAGTCTCCGTAGCCATTAACCAACCACGTTTCCTGGACACTAAAGCACCCAGGACAAGGGGCTGTATCCTGAGAGAGAGAGAGAGAGAGAGAGAGAGAGAGAGAGAGAGAGAGAGAGAGAGAGAGAAAGAGAGAGAGAGAGAGAGAGAGAGAGTGAGAGAGAGTTCCTCTCTGGCCCTGCCCTCTCTTGGCAGGAAGGCAGCAGGTCAGGGAAAGAGGATGACAATGACGTGTATCTCCTGTCACCAGCCCCATGTTATCACCACCTGCCTAAAACCTACAACACAGAGAGAGAATTTTAAGGTTCAGCCCAAGCAACTCTCTGTTTAACAACAACACAACAAGAATCTTTGGAGAAATATCACCGAGCCCAAAGCCTTCACAACATAACTTTCATAATGCCCAAGATGTGATCCAAAATGAATCAACAAACATAAAAACCAGAAACATGGGACCCATCTTCAAGAGAAAAGATGATCAAGGTGGCGACCAACTTTGAGATGACTCAGATTTTGCAATTATCAGAGAAGGATTTTAAAGCAGCTACTTAGCATTCATTAGCATAAAGCAAAACACGCTCACAATGAATGAAAACATGGGGCAAATGTCAGCAGTGGAATGGAAACTATAGAAAAGAACCAAATGGCAATTCTGAAACCAAAACACACAACCTAGGAAGTAAGACCATGGAGGTCAGTCTGTTCTCTCACCTGTGAGCAGGTAAACCAAGTTCCCTGTTGGATTAACTCCACCCCAATCTCACAGAATGACTTGTCCTCTAGGTCGGCGGTCCCCAGTGTTTCTGGCACCAGGGACCAGTTTCATGGAAGACAATTTTTCCACGGACCCAGGGAAGGGGGTGGGGGATGGTTTGGGGGTGATTCAAGCGCATTACATTTATTGTGCACTTTATTTCTGCTATGATTGCATTGTCGCATATAATGAAATAATTATGCAACTCACCATGATGCAGAATCTAACGCTGCCGCTGATCCGACAGGAGGTGGAGCTCAGGCGGTGATGCGGGGGACGGGGGCGGCTGTAGATACAGGATAAGCTTCGCTGGCTCTCCTGTCACTCACCTCCTCTGTGCAGCCTGGCTCCTAACAGGCCACGGTCTGGTACCGGTCTTTGGCCCGGGGGCTGGGGACCGCAGCTCGAGGGAGTATGTCTATGTGTTTTGCACAAACCACTTCCTCTGCTGGAATCTCTCCTTCTATGACCCGTTTTATCCCTAGAGAACTCAGAAGCAGTTTAAGTTCCCCTTCCCGAAGCTTCCCTAGCATTTCACTCTCCTCTTAGGCACCTGTTCCCTCCTCTGTGCCTGTAACGGGCATCGATTGTTTCCACCTGCTCAACCTTTATTCGCTGTTGCCGATTTTCCCTTGCGGGGAATCCTGCTTCTCCACGGTCAATCCCTCCGGCTCCAAAGGGCCGGCTCCTCCCCCCTGGCATCCTAATGGGCCCAGGGACTAGACCTGACCCTCTGGTTTATTTCCAACCCACGGCCACCATCACTGGGTCACTGAACAGAGGTGTGGCCGAAGCCAAGCCAATGAGAACCCTCCACAGGACTTTGGTTGGCATTTTGGGCAAAAGATTTTGCTGCTGGGTTCCTAAACAAGCACAGTATGAGCCGCAAGCAGCTGGCAGCCACCTCATCATCCGTCTAAGAAGGACCAAGGGGTGGAGAAGGGTGGGTTCCCGACAGCAGTGTGTGAGCACCCATATCCAGCCACGCCTGAAGCCGTCTGCCCTTGGATTTTTCAATTAAGTGAGCCAATAATTTCCCATTTCCGCTTTAGTCACTTTGAGCTGGATTTCTATCACATATAGCTGAAAAATCCATGTCTGATATAATTCCCACAGCCCTAATCACATTCTGTTTCTTTATAGTGCTGACCCAGCAACAGCACTGTGACGTCCTGAGGGGTAGAGATTTATCTTTGCATTCCAATACCTGGGACATAGCAAGACAGGCGGAAGGTTCTTGACCGTGTTGACCAAATGAACCAGCAAATTCCACACATCTCGGTAAGCTTGGCCCCTTCATTTTCATATTGCCTGGTCGGGGCATCCTGTGCATCACTGTATTCGGGTCTCACAAGAGGTTGTTTTCCCCATTTCACAGCTGGTGACACTGAGGCTCCTGGGTGCTCAGTGACTCACCCGAAGTCTTGCAGCTAATACACGATGGGGCAAAGACGGTGAGGCCGGGGGCTTACCCAGGCAGCCACGTTCTCAGCCATAGAGAAACTGCTTCACACCCCGCTGGACGGGCTGAGAAGGGGGCAGGTGCTATTATTCTATTTAAGGCGGAGCAGGAAATGAAAAGGAAAATTCAATGAAACGTACGGTTTGGACGAGAGTCAAGAAAGTGACTTGTTCCTTGGAGAGAAGAACGCAAGGACAGTATGGCTCCAGAGTGTGGCGAGGAAACGCAGATTCATTTCTTTATTAGTTTGTACCTACCTGACCCCCGTACAAACAGAAAAGGAAAGTAAGTCTCAGAAGAAAACATAAAATGCATCCCAAAGAACCGAAATAGAAATGCCTCTTTGACGATTCACCACTGCACATCCACAGCGTCCTAACTCCTGTGTTAGTCCCCTGGGGCTGCCACAACAAAGGGCCGTAAATGCCACAAGCGGAGGGGCTCAAACAGCAGCAATGCACCGTCTTGCAGTTCTGGAGGGACAGCGGGGATCCACGTGTGGGCAGGACCACGCTCCCTCTGACGGTGCTGGGGACGGGCTGGGACTGGGCCAGGCCTCTCTCCGGCTTCTGGTACTTCCTGGCGGGCGACAGCAGAACTTCAGCCTTCTCATGGCGCTCTCCCCGTGTGCGCGTCTGCCTGTGTGTCCAAATTCCTTTCTGATAAGGTCCCCAGTCCTGTTGGATCAGGGGGCCACCATACTCCAGTATGACCCTACCGTGACTAATTACATCTGCAGTGACCGCATTTCCTGTTACACGGGGCTACTGAGCATCGGTACTTCCACAGAGGAATTCGTGGGGAGGCACAAGATTCAACCCAGAACACTGCTCCCCACTACAGAATGACACAATGCCAACTTAAAAGAAAACGTTTCCAGTGTATCCTTGTTGAGTACCAGCGGGTGACAGAACTGAGATGAATTTATTGCGTGTAATTTTTCTATACACAGTGCCCAGTTTCCACGACATGCACAGGCAAACACACACACACACACACACACACACACACACGTGTACACATTCGTGCCCACACAAAAGTTAAATCTCCACAGAGCTACCTATAGGGTTAAATCGAGGAGAAAAAGCATAACTTGGAAAAACTGACTTTGGGTTTTCACCAAGCCCCCAGTGTTTGTAAAACAGTCTGAGGATTTCAGGGAGCCCAGAGCCGGGCCAGCTCAGCCCTGCCTCTCGGCTTTGCTCCAAGCCTCGCACAAGAGCCCAGTGTGGCGGGCAGACATCTGGGCGAAGACACAGGTATCATTATTCTGCCCCTCCGCACTCCTCCCGGCCCTGAAACGCCAGACTGCGGGTCAAAGCCAGAGGTGTAGCCAATGGACCAGAGTGGCAAAGATGCCCCATTTCCCTAAGAAAATACCACATTGTTCTGCGCCGCAGCAGGGCCAGGGACTGGGCAGGTTCCGGCCGGGGGAGATCTCCGCTGTGACAGGCACTGAAGGCAGGAAGGGCGGCCCCAGACAAGCGTTCGAAGAAATGAGCAGATAGTTCTAGACTTTTTCACTCTTCGAAAATTTGCGTCGGTTGAGAGCACTCATTTTTAACTCACGCTTTTCTAGTTGGTGAAGCAAGCTGGGGTTTTTGCCAAAGATCGACTCCAACTCCAGAGTACAAACTTCTAGAGATTGGGGAGGGACTCTGATTTTTTTCTTTTGTCTGCAGTACTCCTCATAGTTAGTTTTTGGTTTCGCTTTGACGGGTGGAGAAAACTAGTTCCGCCGGCTGCGGCCCGCAGGGCAGACGAGGTGTGCTCCCGCTGTTCCCGCTTTCCTGGCGGAAACGCCTGTAACACATCCTCGCCCCGCCGGGACTGCGGCCTTGTCACAGCGCGGAAACGACACGGTGTTTTGTGAGGGAGGTGTGGCGGCGTTGCCACTCTGGTCCATCGGTTGCACCCACGGACTTGAGTTCCCTGCCGTACCCTGTGCCGTAACTTTGGCTGGCTGTGAGAGTGGGAGGTGTTTATTCCCTCCCTGTTGGAGGCCTTGGCCCTGTGACCTGCCTCGGCCAGTGTGATGAGGGCAGAGCGACAGCTGCTTCCAAGGCCTCTGCTTCCGCCACGCCCAGGGTAGGTGATGTCCGTTTGGCCTGAGCGTCAGCTGACTCTCGGGCCAGCGGCGAGCGGGGCGGCGGGTGGTTCCCGCCCTCAGCCTCCGAGTTGCTCTGGCCGATGCCCAGTGGTGCAGAGATGCGCTGTCCCCACCAAGCCCTACCAAAATAATGTCAGCAAAGTCCACACGCCTTCCTCCCGTCACGTCCTGCGTGTGATCGCCAAGGGGTAATAACCGTCCTGCCCGAATGTTACCTGAATCTGTTCCTCCCACCGATCCGGCCTCCTCAGCAACAGCTGCTGCCGTACTCGCCGCTCCAGTAACAGTCTCGAAATCTAAGTGGCTTAACAGGAGGACGCGTGTTCCCCATTCATGCTGGCCTGCCGTGGTCTTCAACATGGCAGTTCAGGGCCCGGACTCCTTCCACACTGTGGCTCCGACTGAGCGTCCCCCACTGGATCCTCCACGTCCAGCTGGGAGACAGAGAGGAGCTTGGAGCTTCTCTCAGGGGCTTTAGGGACCAGGCCTGGAAGCGGGCATATCCTTACTGCTCATGGTCCATTGGCCAGAACTGGTCACGTGACCCCACCTAGAGGCAAGGGGAGCTGGGAAATGTAGTCTGGGGGAGGGGCCCAGGGTGGAGAGGGGTTTAGGGGTCACTGGCAGTCTCTGTCCATCAAGCCCTCAAATTCGCCCTCTGTCCCACAGGTGGCTCATGGACGATGCCAGGATGGACAGGACACCCTTCTGCCCAGGATCCTTCGATGGCTCTCTCGTCACTTGCCACTGATCCAGGTCCTGAAAATGGCATCACTTCCTGCCTTGCTATTTGATGGGAGACAACACCTACCTGCCCACGCTGTGTGGCCTCTCTCACCTCTCTTCCCCCGAGCCTGGCCTGGCCACGCTCCCCCTGCTCCTGGGGGTCTCTGATGCTCCACTCGCCGTCCCGGGCAGTGCCCCCAGCTCAGTCACTGTCCTCAGGGCGTCGATCGTAGGAGCAGATCGTGATTCTGTCTCTGTCGCCACACTGAGAGCCCCTGCAAGGCAAGGATGGGGTTAATCCTCTCGTGTCTCCCTGCCCGGTGCCTGGCACATAAAACATGCTTTAAAAATGTCCATGGCTTGAATGGATGGATGAGTTGGCTTCTCTCTTGCAGAAGAAAAAAATCGTGCCCGCCCATCCAAAGTGCCCGCCACACCCACGTGCCCTTGCCAGGCCACAGCAGCCAGAGCTCCTGCCAAGGGAACGGTCTGACAAGCATCCCACGAGAAGGGACCAGCAGCCTCGCAAATTCTGTCCCCGTAATCTGAGTCTCAGCACTACCAGTGAGGGACACAGAGAGAGCTGGTCCGTCAGGAGTGAAGCAGGAGCCAGAGACGCAGAGAGAGAAGGCAGCGCACTGGGGCCACTGGCCACGCAGCCTGAGCAGCTCGGGTGTTCAAGGGCACAGAGCCTTTGAGTACTATGAGTAAAACGAAACAACAGAGCAAAGGAAAGGTCATCAGAGAAGCAGGTGAGGCGGTGAGCTTGTGCAGGGATGGAGTGACAGAGGCCAGGTCCCCGTGCTGGCAGCAGACAGATGACCCAGCCTGGCTGAGATGACACGACACACATCGCTAGAGCCGCCATCATCTCCCAGGCCCCCAGCTCCACCACGGGCCCAGCATGCCGGGATGTCCCCTTTTCCTGGGTCTCCCTGAGATTCAACTTGCCTTTATTTTTGAATGCAACATGTGACAGGATAGTTTTCGGTTGGGAAACTGGTGACGTTGCTTTCATTCCTAGACGCCTCGGCCCCTGGGATTGGGAGCCGCTGGCAGGGCCGGAGCCCTTCCTCCTCCCTCACATTCAGAAACCAAAACCTTGTGGCCCGCAGCCTTGGAATTGGGTTTGTTTATTAATTTAAATTGGATTCTGGCATTTACTTCTGTTTGTTCTCTCCATAAAGACCTTTTTATTTGGGCCCTGGAGAGCTGTTTACTGCTTAGCACATGGGGAATGCCACAGGGATTGGAGGGGCTGGGGGCTCAAATGATCCTTGCTCTCCGGTGACCAAAGCGTGGAGGGGCACTGGACGGGCTCTGCCCCGACGGGCACCTCTGGCCTCCGGCAGTTGGGAAGGCTCCACCGGATGAGCACGGCATTTCCAAACAGTCGCGTTCTCAGCCCCCAGCACAAGGAGCTCAGAGATTTAAAATGAAGGCACCTCCCACCACCTCCAGGAAGATGCAAAGTCTTAGATAACAACTGGAAGAGAGCTGGATTGTAGTAATTAAAAGTATTTTTAAAAGATCATTCCTGACTTTGTTTGGCTTTTTTTTTTTAATTCTAAAGGGCTGAGAAGGATGCAGCTGGGTATAGGAGCCTTGGGCGCGGTGAGCTGAAAGTCATGGGCGGATTTTTAAGAACGGTTTCAGTCCAGGGGTGCAGGCAGGAGCAGGGTTTGCCCAGGACCCTGAAAGGACGGGTCAAAGCAGAGTAGGGAAACGCAGGTCACTCTCAGGACCTGCGAGCAGAAGGAGAGAAATCAGACGGTCAGTAGTACAAGTACGCACACAGATATCTTCCACTGTAAGAGCTGGGGACAGCCAAGCGTCTTTGCAGATGGAAGAGTTTTTTGGGGAAAGCGGGGGAGATGTTTCAGAGGAGGGTTGGGCGAGAAAGCAAAGCTTGGAAGGAAAGGAACCGGAATTGAACTCAAGAGTAGGCAGAAGTGAGGGGTTGAGAGGTGAAAAATAACATTTCATTTATTTATTGAAGGCTTAAGATGCAGCTGGCAAGGCGAGAAGCGTTTTACATGTAGTACCTAATTTTTTTTAAATTTTAGCATATTACGGGGGTACAAATGTTTAGGTTACATATACTGCCTTTGCCCTGCCCGAGTCAGAGCTTCAAGCGTGTCCATCCCCCAGACGGTGCGCACCGCACCCAGTAGGTGTGAATATGCCCATCCCCTCCTCCCCCACCTGCCTGACATGCGATGAAAGTTACTTCCATGTGTGCACAGAAGTGTTGATCAGTTAATACCTAATTTAATCCTCGTAACGTCCCCTGGACATGGACACTATTGTAATGACCACCGTCCGGATGAGGAGAACGCGGCACAGGGAGGCGTGCGCAGACCTGTCCGTGGCCACCCTGGCGGATGCAGAACAGGACCTTAGGTTGTCTCCATTGGTGGGGAAACGGCTTGTCCTCTGAGAGTGGAAGGATCCTCTGGAGCAGCTCCCGTCCCACGGAAATCGAATTCAAGCCACGAATGCGAGCCATGTGAGTATTTTAAATTTTCTAGTAGCCACATCAACAAGGGTAAAAAGAAACAGGTGAAATTAATTATAATAATTTATTTTATTTAGCCCAATATATCCGAAATCATCATTTCAACATGTAATCAATACACACAGACTATTAATGAGATGTGTTGCATTCTTTTTTCATACCAGGCCCTTGCAGTCCATCGCGTGTCTTGCAACATGGCGCATCTCAGCGTGGCTCAACCGCCTTCCAAGCGCCCGGCGGCCGCGCGGTGCTGGCAGCTCCCACATGGGTAAGCAGAGGGCTGGAGAGCGACTCCTTTGGAAAGTACTAGGCGATATCGTGGGGTCATAAAATGGGGACTCTGCTGGTTGGCTTCAGGCCCAAGACTTGCTGCATACTTTTTCTTAAATAAACTTTTGAATTTGAAATCATGTTAGATGGACAAAAATGTTGCGCTGTTATATGTCTTGAACTCCAGGCAGCTCAGGGTGTATCGGTGGCCCGCAGGGGCCGGCATAGTCAGGGCTTAGGACTTTTGGGGTTTTGAGCAGTCAGACCTAGGCTGATCCAATTACTTGGGGATCAAAGTCGAAATTCCCCACAAATTACTCAAGGAATTGAGGCTCTGTGGAATGTTCCGGAATCCGTGATGACAAAGGGAGTTGTAAAATGTCTGACTTGTGATTCATTTTTCTAATTACACCATACTGGCTCTCCGGGTGAGGAACAGCTAGGCTAACATTTCCTCCTGGGGCGGTGGCTGGGAGTGGGCACAGGACAAAGGGCACTGCAACAAGTGACAAGTGTCGATGCCACTCCCGAAGTCCTGAGGTGTCTGCTGACTTCCAACTGACTGTGCCACCCTGTCCAGTAGAAACCGAATTTGAACTGCCTAAATAATTTAAAATTTTCTAGTGGTAGCCAAGTGAAAAGAAGTGGGTAAAATTAATTTTAATATCATATATTATTTAATCCAGTGTATCCAAACTATTACCATTTCAACAGGCCATCAATATTAAAAAATATGAATGAGATAGTTTACATTACTTTTTGGTACCAAGCCTTTGAAATCTACCGTGCGTTTTACACCTACACGTATGTGAATTTGGATGTTACATTGTAACAAAAAAATTGGGAGTTTGGTAAGTTTTGCAATTTATTAGAAAGTTGTAAATTTTATTTTAAAAAGGCAGCTGAGAAGCCAGATTCACCTTCCAAAGTTGTTCCAGACTTCGAAAGTTTTCTAATAATGGAATCAAGTATTGGTTTTTAAATTTAAGTTGATGAAAATTAAGTTAAACTAGAAATTTAATAGCCACATTTCAAGTGTGTGGTAGCCACGCGTGGCCAGGGGCTACCATCTTGGACAACTGTTAACAAGTTGGGCGCGTCCTGTTAACATCCGAGTTCTTTATTCCACTCCAGCTGTGCCTCCTCCCCTCTAACGCGTCCAAGGAAACATTCAGACTTGGTTTTCTCATCATCTTTGTGTCCCAGCTTTGCACTTTTCACCCAGATGTGGCTCTGCCAATATGGCTGGCTCATGCCAAGGGCTTCCGCCTCTGAGATGGAGATCTGTCTGGGGCAGGCCGTGCCGTTGTTTTTCTAGGTGCCTGTCAGCGTGGGTCCTCGCGGAAGCCACTCGCAGGGCTGTGATGTAATTCTCAGGTCCTCTGCCCTTGGGAGGAGCACGGGAGGTGAGGAGGGAATTGGCCTCTATGGTACTAGCTTGAATTTTTTTCCTACTCCCTGCGTTGGCATTTGAACCACAAGCCAGCACCTCTGTGGCGATGCCAAGTGTGTTTGTCTTGGCATCTCCACGACGGGCGCTCCGAATCTTGGTCATACTGCTCTGAGCACCACACACCTGCTTTCTATTTCCGGTGGCTGATGGGGACTCACTCACCAAATTTTGGGACTTCTTTACGTGCCTAAATTAGAGTAAGCAAATAAATAAAAGGGGAAAGGGAGTTTTAGAAAAGTATTTATGAACCGCTAAAACTTAATATACAACTTCCTTAGTTAGCCACAAGTATTTTCCTGGGGAATTTGAGGAAAGACACAAGAAGTTTATCCTTCTGGCAGGGGACAACCCAGACCTGTTTTGAGCCTGGTGGACACTGCACAGGGGTTCGTGCTACGACAAGACAGAGGCTCCCAATGTTCCTGAGAAGCTTTTCCTCCGGGATCACTTGTGGCACCCTTGGGGTATTTCAAGCATTGAGGCACTTTAAGGTTGGCTCATTTGTGTGATGGTGGTGATGGTGGCAATGATGGTGATGATGGTGGTGATGGTGGTGGTGATGATGATGATGGTAATGGTGGTGGTGGTGACAGTGGTATTGGTGATGATGGTGATAGTGGTGATGGTGGTGATGATGGTGGCAGTTGTAGTGGTGGTGGTGAAAATGGTATTGGTGATGATGGTGATGGTGGAGATGGTGATGATGATGATGGTGATGATGACAGTGGCAGTTGTGGTGGTGATGATGGTGGTGGTGACAGTGGTGTTGGTGATGATGGTGGTGGTGGCGATAGTGGTGATGATGATGATGGTGGTAGTTGTGGTGGTGATGATGGTGGTGGTGGTGACAGTGGTATTGGTGATGATGGTGATGATGGTGATGATGGTGATGGTGGTTATGATGGTGATGATGGTAATGGTGGTGATGATAGTGATGATGGTGATGGTGGTGATGGTGATGGTGGTGATGATGGTGATGATGACGGTGGCAGTTGTGGTGATGGTGGCAATGATGGTGATGGTGGTGATGGTGATGATGGTGATGATGATGATGGTAATGGTGGTGACAGTGGTGATGGTGGTGATGATGGTGGCAGTTGTAGTGGTGATGGTGGTGGTGGTGATGGTGGTGGTGGTGAAAATGATATTGGTGATGATGGTGATGGTGGAGATGGTGATGATGATGATGGTGATGATGACAGTGGCAGTTGTGGTGGTGATGATGGTGGTGGTGG
>RJWJ010004295.1:0-77124 GCA_004363605.1 Indri indri
CTTCAAGGATTATAATTTATCTTTAGGCGCCAGAGATCTATGGGGGCACCCTCCCATGACTCTGTGTCACTAAAATATTGATTGTACATCCTGCTTTTTGTTTCTTTTGCTCTATGTCATGTAGCCTCCCTAAAAATAGTATAAAAACTCTGTGGAAGCTAGAGGCCTTTGCCATCCTCTCGTACTGCTTTTACGTGGGTGGGGGTGGTCGCTGGCCAGCTAATAAAGACTCAGAATTTGGCTCAATTCGGCCTAAGTGGTCTTTCCTCGCACTCCGTACTACAACATTACTTGCATCCAAATCATCTTAACTGATAAAACCTGATTTCACAAACTAGGCTCTTGCCTCATTCTCATATATCAAGCTCCCTTCTCATTCATACCTACTTTGGGATGACTATGCAATATGATTCTTGTGTTAGAGTGCCCTCTTCTGTTCACTATCAAGTATTCCAGTTCATCCAGTTGTACAATTCCATTGTCATTCACTTATTTTGCATTGATTGTCTTCTCTGTGTCAGGTATTTTTCAAAGTCCTTTGACTGAAGAATTCTTAGAGTCTGGAATATTGACCGTATGCAAACCTGAATCTCCCCAGCTTGCTGCTAGTCTACCCTGGTTCAAAGGGAAACCTTGACTACATCTCCTGCTGCTTCAATAGACCAATCACATACTTACCTATGTAAAAGATAAACCTCAAACACTACCTTCCAGGAGGAGTCTTGTATCACTTGTTTTCAATATAGGGGAGTAGTTGTAAACTTTGGATGAATATTAAAATCACCTTGAGAGCTTAAAAATAATCCCAGAGCCAACACCATGCCCAAGAACAATTAAATTAGAACATCTGGGGGTGGGACCCAGGCATCATTATTTTTTAAAACTACCCATGTGATTCTGTGTGCAACCAAAGTTGAGAGCCACTGAGTTAGCAGGTGTAGAATGCATACAAAAAGCACCTGGAAATCTCCTTTAAACTACAATGCATCCACCCCAACCATGTTTAAAACCACTACCTTATAGGTATCTGTACTCCTACTTATCCCCACGTTCAACTAGGACAATTTGCTTTGTTGCCTGCTGCAAATGGTCATTCTGGAAGCCAGTATCCACGTTTACCAGATGAGCCAGAGCAGTGATTAAAGAGTGCTGGTTCTGCCTTTGATTAGTCAAGAAGCTGTCAGGACCAGACAGCTGAAAATTACTCCTGACTCAGGGAAACCCATGTTTCTCCATTTAAGCAGTAGATACAGAATAACCCATGATGGCATAGTAATCATGAAGACAAAGATTCAGAACTCAAGTTACCATAAATCTTTCATTCTGTGTGACCACCTAGTATTTTAATTTGTACTTAAAAAAATACTGTAGAGTTCTACTCAGCCGCAAAAAACAATGGCGATATAGCACCTCTTGTATTATCCTGGATAGAGCTGGAACCCATTCTACTAAGTGAAGTATCTCAAGAATGGAAAAACAAGAACCACATGTACTCACCATCAAATTGGTATTAACTGAGCAACACTTAAGTGCTCATATAGTAATAACATTCATCAGGTGTCAGGAAGAAGGGAGGTGGAAGGAGGGGATGGGTATATACACACCTAATGGGTGCGGTGCACACCGTCTAGGGGATGGACACGCTTGAAGCTGACTTGGGTGGGGCAAGGGCAATATACATAACCTAAACATTTGTACCCCCATAATATGCTGAAATAAAAAAAATTAAGAAAAAATATTTTTGACTGCAGAGAAACTTGAAGGTCACAAAAATCAATCCTAAAGAAACAAAGACATGGACAGTATTGTAATTTCTAGAGTTTATTTTGAACCCGGATTTCATGAATCCCTACCAACATAATCCTTATGCATAAAATATTCCCTGATTATTTGTAAGTATGCCGTTTCATGTGAAAGAAACATTTTCAAATTAAATCTAATAAAAAGTATTCAATCTATGAGTGAACATGAATATGAGATTGATTTTATGAATATGACAAATTAGCCAAAATATTAAAATAAGAAATTCTAATACCATTTTAAGTTATTTATTACTGGTCATACCTATATGTAGGTATAAGTTCTCCCTTTTTTAAAAACATTCCCTTTTTATAAATATGAAGTATTAAGCTATTACTTTATTTTGATATTTTTCCACTAAAGTATTTATTTTATTTTTTTTACTGCCTTGACATGAAAATAACAAAGTTTGCATTGGCTGCTTTCTTTTCTGGCCCTTATTACTATTCATTTCGTGCCATTATTACTACTAAAATAATTGTCATATAGAGGAGGGGAATGTTATAAAATGATCCAGTACAGGCATCAAAAACCTTAGGTAAACCAGTGTTATAAGCAGAAGTGACATACATTGTCTTTTTTGAGCTGAGGAAGTGAAAAAAGCCCATGCTTCATTTTAACCCTCAGTGTGATAATAGAAGCCTCCTATTGAGATAGCAGAGCTACAAAATAGAGACAACGTGGATCTCTGTGGTTTCCTTGGAAAAGAACTGGTCTGCAGAGTGGACAGACCAGGAGTGACCTATATGTAAATGAGAATACTTCCACGAATTAAGTCAACAAAATTTCATGATCTATTTATTACAGCAAAGTCTAGATAATCCTGACTAATACAGAGCTGAAGCACAGTTATCCTGTCTTCACATAGGGCAATGTTGTCAGGTTTAGTGTGCCGAAACAAGAAGAGCAATCCGGCCTTTAAAAAATAATAATATTTCAGAATACTATGGAGGTACAAATGTTTTGGTTACATAAATAGCTTTCGTACCATTTGAGTCAAAGTTATAAGTGTGTCCATCACCCAGCTAGTGTGCATCATACCCATTTTCATTTTGGGGTCCTTCGATTTTTGAGTAAGTCTTCAAGTATGCAAAGAACATACTTACATTATGTAGGTATGTTTTGAGCTCCGAGACTGAAAGCCCCTTGCTTAATATTCAACCTCAGTTTTGTATTGGCCTGATACAGTGACACCTCATTCATTCGGAATCATTATGAAATGGGAAATTCCACATGGGAGGTGGGACATTTAGCTAAATAGACCAGATTAGCAATCAGGAAAATATCATTCTATCAAGTTTTTACCATTCACCTTGTAACTTTGAGCAAATCACTCTCACTCCCTAATAGGGCTTCATTTAAACAGCTTTGCTGCAAACAAAAGATACCTAATCTGACTAACTTAAGAAACCAAAGGAACTCGGACTTGGGGGGTAGGGGAGGAAAGGGCAACATACATAACCTAAACATCTGTACCCCCATAATATGCTGAAATAAAAAAAAATAAACCAAAGGTGATTTATTAAGAGGATACTGGGTTAACTCAGAATGAAAGGAAGAGATAGATGATAAAATTTGGGGACGATAGGAATCAGAGCAGCTCCAGAGATTACAGCAAAAGGAACTCATGAACCTCCTCTTTAGGGAACTTTTGTCAGATGACTTAGGTCCAACCACTCTCAGTCTCTGTATATCTCTGCACATGATATAAATTCCTAGAATAAGGGATCTCTTTGGCCCAGTTTGAGTCATATGCCCAGCCCAGTGAACCCAGGACCTAGTCTAGTGGTCTAGCTTAATGGTCTCAGAGAAATGGGGAGAGGGGAAGATCTG
Source organism: Indri indri (assembly GCA_004363605.1). Classification (NCBI taxonomy): domain Eukaryota; kingdom Metazoa; phylum Chordata; class Mammalia; order Primates; family Indriidae; genus Indri; species Indri indri. The sequence goes on from RJWJ010004295.1 coordinate 3,634, forward strand.
CAGGGCAGCTAAATCCAGGCCTAAGTTTCCACAGTTGTCAACACAAAGTGGTTATGAAACCTTACATGGAAGCTGTAGTCAGTAGCCTCCAAAGACCCCCTATAGAAAGAACACTTGGAAAACAACTTATTGCCTAATATCCCTTCCGGTGTCATGTTATTTTTGCCATTTTGACAAAAATTTTTCTGACTCAGTAATTTTTTTTTAATATGTTCAACTCTATTTTTGGAAGACTCGGGGTCATCATTGTGAACATGAGATACTGTCATAGACTATAAAAATGCAGTGTTTCTGCTTGCTCCCTTTAGCCCAGGATGTCAACTGTCACTACTCTTGTCAGTATGCCTCACTCATATACTGTCCAGGCTGCCTCCAATGTGCTGTTTCTATAGACTCACAAGCTAAATAACAAGTTTCGATGAGTTTTGGAGAGGAAGGTATTAAAGTAGTGTCATGAAAAGGGTTTGTACTTATTTTAGAAACCTATATTTTAGTGCTATTGTCATTATGAATTAACTACATGTCCTTGAACAAACTACTTCCCCTCCTCACCTTTAGTCTCTTGTGGTGTGGATTAGATCTGTGCCTAGCACAGTGCATCATACATTGTAGATCCCCAATGTATGCTACTGAATTGAATCTCAGATCCTTCTAGCTCTATGAATCTATGATTTTATATGCCAAAATGTTTATTTTAGCTATTATGGTTGCAATGTCTAAGTTTTTAAATTTAAATTTCTATCGATGAGGGTAACTAACATCTAATGATCATGTACATTATGCAATGTATTTTATTATTTTTTTTGCTTTCCATTTGTCAAATTTTATTAAGACATTGAATAAGACAATTAACATATTTGAGTACTCTCTTGCTTATAACCAATTACCCATTCTCTAAATGCACAAATTATTCTTAATTCATAGATTCAATTTATTGAATTTCTGCTTCGTGTAAGACATGATACTAGGCATAGTCAGAAATCAAAATTTTAAGAATCATGATCCTTGTTCTTAAAGAATTTCTATTCTAATAGAAAAAATAAGAGATAGACATAAGTAGTTATAACAGATGATAGAACTAATATTTGCCATAGGAGTCTCATGAATGAACTCTATGGAACGCTAGAAGCGGTAAATACAGTTACATGCTATGTAAGGACGTTTCAGCCAACATCAGACCACATTTATGATGATGGTTATGCAATGTATTTTAAATATGCCATCTTATTTAAACCAACAACTGTATGAGAAAAGTGGTATTATTCATACTGTAACAAGAATGAGACTCAAAGACCTAAACTGATTTTCTCAAGGCCCAAGACTTTGGGGAGGTAGGGATGGATTGCTTTCTTTAACTAGTAGAATGTTTGTGGTTATCAAAATAGTATATGTGAAAGTGACTTCAAAAATAAAAATGAAATATAAGTACAGGGTAAGATCATCATCATTATTCTTATTATATGTTGATGTGTAAATTGAAAAAGAAAAAGTTATTGAGTGATGGTCTGAGGGTCTCTACTATAAAATAAAGAGCACAGGACTCTCTACCTCTGTCAGGGCTTCACAGAAAACTTTTTTTAATGTAGGGAAGCTGAGAACCATAACAGTCACCTCTGAGTTTGTAGAAGACCATGCACAAATTTTGTGCAATACATGCCCTGCATCATATCAATAATTATTCCAATTATTTACACCTAGTCCAGGGACATTGCAGAAATATGAGGAAAATGACAAATCATGCTCTACCGTCTGCCAACAGCCTTGTTATTAGTCCGTTTCCTGTTGCTTAAAACAGAATACCTGAAACTAGGTAATTTATAAGAAAAGGAATTTATTTCATACAGTTATGTAAACTAAATCCCAGGTCGAGAGGCCACATCTTTTAAGAGCCTTCTTGCTGGGCTGGTGGTGACTCCCTGAAGAAACCCGAGGCAGCACAGGGTATCGCATGGTGAGGGGGCTGAACATGCTAACCTTCTAGCTCAAGGCTCTCTTCCTCTTCCTATAAAGTCACCAGTTCTCCTCCCACGGTAACTCATTAATCCATTAATTTATGAATGGATCAATCCATTCATGAGGGCAGAGCCCTCATTATCCAATGACGTCTTAAAGGTCCCACCTGTCAACATTGCCACATTGGCTACCAAGTTTTAATATGAGTTTTGGAGCAGACATTTAAACCATAGAAAGCCTCTTACAGATACTGTGACATTGTGATCAAATAATCAACTAATAGCAATCATTGTAACAAGTACATTTTAAGTTGGCAATGAAATCACCTCTGGCTAAAGTTAATTTTGCAAAACTGCTCCACATTACAATTACCTGCGAATAGGTCCTACATAAGCCACTTTTGTCCACCCTGACAGATCTCCCTAAAGTTTGAATCTCTGGGAGCAGGAACTGGACTATAAATCTTCTCCACTAGCTGGCCTGGGCTCTTTATTCAAATGAGTACATTTCCCCACTAGTGACATGTTTGGCATGAACATACTGGGGACAGTTTCAGCAAATAATTTTTAAAAGCCATTTTACACACTTTTTCTAGATTATCAATGTTTAATACAGTAGCCATAAGCACTTGAAATGTGGCTAATCCAAATTTAAGTGTTCTCTAAGTGTAAAATGCATGTAAGATTTCAAAAACCAAGTACGAAAAATGAAAAATATCTCACTAACATTTTTTAATATTGATTACATGTTGAAATGATAATGTTTAGGATATATTGTGTTAAATAAAATATTAAATATATTGTTAAAATTAATTATATCCATTTCAATATTTGATATGGCTACTAAAAAATTAAAAATTGCATGTGATTCACATTATCCTTCCTTTAGACAGGGCTGCTTCAGTATAATGGGTACCTACTTACCTTTCTTCTGCTTATTACTTTTGAAGGACAAATATATACTTCTCTTTATATGAATGGAAACCCAAAATCAAACAACAAAACCCAATACCACACTTTCTTGGTGTACATAAAACACCTTTTTCATGGAACAAGCAATTAAAAAGCCTGGTGGTTTCCAAATAGAAACCCTGTAGATGATATTTTGCATCACAAAGAGCATTTATTCATCATGAACCTGCCATCGGTTTGATCTTCCTCTTAATTGTGTTCATTCTGCTATATAAATTTGTCCAAAAGACAGTCAAAGAATTTGTTATTTGACGTAACTGGTATTGTCCATGGATATTCTGTTTTAAATTGGCTTTTATTTTAAGATTCTAGAGTCATTTTTTTATCTCACTTTACAAAAAGAGCAAAGAACTTTGTTAATACAGAACGGTTGGTTTTCAGAGATCACCTGGTGTCAACCCATTCCTTTTTTCATGAGCTGGAGACCTAGACAAGGTAAGTAACTGGCTTGATATTACCTACTTAATGAATGATAAGGAACAATCTGAATTCAGTGCTATCACCTGAATTTCTTATTAATGCTGCACACTTAAAAACTATTTCTGTGTCTTGTTTTAAGTTGGACATCAAGCACTTGAAAATAAACCACTAGGTTAAGTATTCTTATAAAACTCATGTTGAAAAAAAACTATCCTTAGTATAGAATATAAGGATAGTACATAAAATATGAGAAATTTAAAAAAAAAAAAATATGAGAAATTTTCACACAATTAGACATAGACTTGGAAATAGCATTGATAGCACTCTTTCCTGCTGATTTGTAGTCTGCAATTCTAATGGGAATAGATAAAATGTAGTAAGTCTGTTTTGCTTGCCTTTTAAAATTTAAATGCAGCTTTTTCCCCAAACTGCTGAGACTGTCAAGGTGTATGACCCTTTGTCTGCTTGACAGTCAAATGAATTTAAAACTTTTGCACACATAAAAGCATGCACTGCTTCAGCTTCCAAATCATTTGAGCAGATTTGGGTTGCTTTAAATCATTAATTTTAATATTTAATGCAATGCACTGTGATATCTTTGGTTAGGGAATTAATGAAGTCCTCATATCCAGAAATCTTAAAACTTGCAAAGTTATTTTTTCAATAATATATTACTTTTTCTTCTGAATAAATCCACCATTGATATCTTTTATTTTGAAATATTTCAAGCAAAAAGAAAAATACAAATATTAATATCGCACCCAATAATATAGCATCTATCAGCTAAATGTAAAGATGTTAATATTTAGCTGCATTTGCCTCAGGTTTAAAGAGTGCAAAGCGCACCATCCGAGAGATGGACATGCTTGAAACTCGGACTTGGGGGGGAGGGGGGTAAGGGCAACATACGTAACCTAAACATCTGTACCCCCATAATATGCTGAAATAAAAAAAATAAAAAAATTAAAAAAATTGTTTTAAAATTCATATAACAAAATTTCTCATTTTTACCATTTTCATGTATACAATTCACTGGCATTTATTACATTCACATTGTTTGTCAACCATCATCACTATCTATTTTGAAAACTTTTTTTTTACTCACCACGAACAGAAACTCTATACACACTATAAAATAATTCTCCATTTACTCTCCACCCAGCCCCTGATAATTTTTATTCTACTTTCTATATCTGGGAATTTGCCTATTCTAGGTCTCATATAAATGGAATCATACAATATTTGTCCTTTGGTGTCTGGCTTATTTCATTTAGTGTGTCTTCAAGGTTCATCCATGTTGTAATACATTAGAATTTAATTCATTTTTATAAATGGCTGAATATCCCATTGCATGTATATACCACATTTTGTTTATCCATTCATTTGTTGATGGACATGTGAGTTATTTCTGCTTCTTGGCTGTTATGAATAAAGCTCCGATGAACATGGGCACACATGTGTCTGTGTGAGTCCCTGTTTTCAATTAGGAGTGGAATCTCTGGGTCATAGGGTAATTCTGTGTTTAATATTTTGAGAAACTGCCAAACTGTTTTCCACAGTGGCCAAACCATTTTACATTCCTACCAGCAAGGTATGAGGGTTCCAATTTCTTTATGCTTTGCCAACACTTTTTTTTGTTTATTTTGATTATAGCCATCCTAGTAGATATGAAAAGGTATCTTGCCATGGTTTTGATTTGCATTTTTCTGATGATTAGTGATGTTGAGCATCTTTCCATGTATTTATTGTATATGTGAATATCTTCTTTGGAGAAATGTCTATGCGAGTCCTTTGCTTACGTTTTTAATATTTTATTTTCCATCCTTTTTTATTTGTATATATTCATGGAGTACAAATTTAATTTTGCTACATTGATATATTGCATTATGGTGAAGTCAGGGCCTTCAGTGCTTTCATAACTGAAGCAATGCACATTGTACCCACCAAGAAACCTCCCATTATCCTTCCCCAACTCCCTCCAGACCCCTCTGGGTCTCCGTTGTCCATCATTTCACACTCCGCTTCCATGTGGACACATTATTTAGCTCCCACTTATAAGTGAGAATGTGGGGTATTTGTCTTTATGTGTCTGACTTGTTTCACTTAAATAATGGCTTTCATTCATATTGCTGCACAAGACAAGATTTCTTTCTTTTTATGGGTGAATGCTATTCCACTGTGTATATGTAATACATTTTCATTACTTGATCCTCTGTAGATGAACACTTAGGTTGATTCCATATCTTTACTATTGTGAATAGTGCTGCAATAAACACACAAGTGCAGGTATTTTTTTATATATTGATTTTTTCCCTTTGGGTAGAAACCCAATAGTGGGATTATTGGATCATATGGTAGTTCTATTTTTAGTTCTTTGAGAAATTCCCATGCTGTTTTCTATAGAGGTTGCATTAATTTACATTCCCACCAACAGCATATAAGACTTCACTTTTCTGATTAGTGTAAAATGATGTCTCCTTGTGGCTTTAATTTGTATTTCTCTGATGATTAGAGACGTTGAACATTTTTTCATTTGCTTGTTGCCCATTTGTTTGTCTTCACTGAAAAATGCCTATTTATGTCCTTAGCCCACATTTTATTTGGGTTATTTTGTTATTGTTGTTGTCGAGTTGGTTAAGTTTCTTACATATTCTGGATATTAGTCCTCTGTCTGCTATATAATTTGCAAATATTTTCTCCCATTCTTCAGATTGTCTGTTCACTCTGTTCATTATTTCTTTTGCTGTGCAGAAGCTTTGTAGTTTAATTAAGTCTCATTTGTACATTTTTGCTTTTTTTGCCTGTGCTTTTGTGGTCTGTCTAGACCAATGTCCAGAAATTTCCCCTAAGTTGTCTTCTAGTATTTGTAGGGTTTTAGGTCTTACCTTTAAGTCCTTAACCAATCTTGGGTTAATTTTTGTATATGGTGAGAGATAGGGATCCGGTTTCATTCTTTGCATATGGCTGTCTGATTTTCCCAGAACTGTTTATTGGAAATTGTGTTGTTTACCCAGTATATGTTCTTGGTGCCTTTGATCAGTTGGATATACATATCTGCCTTTATTTTGGAGTTCTTTAGTCTGTTCCATTGATCTATGTTTCAATTTTTATACCAGTATGATGCTATTCTGGTTACTATAGCCTTGTAGTATACTATGAAATCAGGCAATGCGACATCTTCAGCTTTGATCTTTTTGTTCAAGATTGCTTTGGCTATTCAGTCTCTTTTTTTGGTTCCATATGAACTTCACAATTGTTTTCATCTAATTCTGTGAAAAATGGCATGACATTGGTATTTTGACAGGGATTGCACTGAATCTGGAAGATTATTTATGGTCGTTTTAACAATATCAATTCTTTGTTCTTCTGATCCATGAGCGTGGGATATTTTTTCATTTGTTTGGGTCATCTATAATTTCTTTCTTCAGTGTTTTGTGGTTTTCTTTGTATAAATCTTTCACCCATTTTGTTATTCCTAGGTATTTTATTTTTCTTGTAGCTATTGTGAATGGGATTGCCTTTTTGATTTGGTCTTGGCTTTGCCTATTTTTATAATAAATTGGGTTGTTTCTGTTATTGAGTGGCAGAAGTTTCCTTCAGATATTTTTAAAATAATGAAATGTTAAGAATCTAGTTGAAGTTCTCTTTTTATTTCTCCCTAATCCCATACTCTAATTAGGCAACACTCCAAGAAGTGACCACCAATGTGCCAAGTAAGGACCTCTCCTTCTTCTCACTAAATAGGACAGTTCCCAGCAGAGGAGAACAGGTGCACCACAAATGACCTGCCCTAAACTAAGAGAAGGGGTTTCAGATGAGAAGAAACCAGCAACAGAACTCTGGAGATATGAAAAAACAAGTTGGTTTGGTGCCCCAAAAAGATCACAATAGACATACAACAACAGACACCAACCAAAAAGGAAATCGTAGAAATGTGAGAGATGGAATTCAGAATATGGATGGTAAATAAGATGCATGGGATTGAAGAGAAAGTAGAAAAGCAACAGAAAGAAGCCAAAATAATATTTAAGGACATGAATGAAAAAAATGAAAAAGTCATTAAAGATTTAGACAACATAAGAACAAACACAACTGAAATTAAAAAATGAAAGAGTCATTTAGGGAATTTCAAAATATAGCAGAAAGCTTCAACAATAGGATAGAAAAAGCAGAAAAAAAGAATTTCAGAGTTTGAAAACAAGGCTTTCAAATTAAAACAGTCAAAAATGCAGACAAAAATAAAGAAGAATGAACAAAAACACAAGGAAATATACAACTATGTAAAGTGGGACACCATATGAATTATAGTTATCCCTGAGGGAGAAGAAGAAAAAGCAAAAATACATGGAAAACCTATTTGAGGCAAGTGTTGAGGAAAATGTCCCCGGTATCGCTAGAGATTCAGATATCCAGATACAAGATGGTCGTCTAATGCAGGGAAGATGTATATTGAATAGGACATCTCCAAGACATATAGTCATCAACTTGGCCAAAGTCAAAATGAAGGAGAAAATTCTATAAGTTGCAAAATGGAAGCAACAACTAACAGCCAAAGGAAAATCCAGTAGGCTAACAGCAGACTTCTTAGTGGAGACCTTACAAATCAGAAGGATTTGGGGCTTCATTTTTAGTCTTTTAACCAGAACAATTGCCAGCCAAGAATTTTGTATCCTTCAAAACTGAGTTTCATAAATTATGGATAAATAAAGATATTTTCAGTCAGGAAAATAATAAGGGAATTTGTCACTACAAAACCTGCCCTACAGGAAATTCTCAAAAGTGCACTATACGCAGAACAGCACAACAATTACACACCAGTATAAAAACACCCAAAAGTCAAAGGCCATAGCTCTTAAAAAACAATAGTACAATTTGGAAAACAAAACAACAAAATATCATACCACATGACAAACAGAACAGTATCTTACATATTAATACTAACACTGAATGTGAACAGTCTGAATGATCCGCTTAAAAGACACAGACTGCCTAAATGGATGAAAAATCATAGCCCAAGTATATGCTGTCTCTAAGAAATCCATCTAACTCTCAAAGACTCATACAGACACTAGGTAAAGGGATGTAAAAAATGTTCCATGCAAATGGAAACCAAAAACAAGCAGGTGTAACTCTACTCATGTCAGATAAAATTGACTTTAAATTAACAATGATTTAAAAGAAGTCAAAATGATCATTACATAATTGTGAGGACACAATTCAGCAAGAAGACATAACAATTCTAAATATGTATGCACCTAACACAGGAGCTCCCAGATTCATAAAACAATTTCTGTAATACTAGATCTAAGCAAAGAAATAAACAGTACCATCATAATCGCCAGGAATTCAACACCCCATTGACAAAAGTGGAGAGATCATCAAGGCAGAAAATCAACAAACAATATTTGACTAAAATGGGACTCTAGAAAAAATAGACTTAACAGATATTTACAGAACACTCTACCAAACAAATACAGAATATACAAGCTTCTCATCAGCACATGGGACATTTTCTAAGATTAATCATGTTAATGTCTTAAGCCACAAAACAAATATCACAAATTTAGAAAAATCAAAATCATAACATGCATCTTCTCATACCACAGTGGGATAAAACTAGAAATGAATTCCAAAAGAAACACTTAAATCCACACAAAGAGATGGAAATTAAACAACCTGCTACTGAATGATCCTTGGATCAATGATGAAATGAACATAGAAATAAAAATATTCTTTGAACTGAATGATAAAGGGACACAAGAATTCAAAATCTATGGGATATAGCAAAAGAAGTGCTAAGGGGAAAGTCCATAGCCTTAAATGCTTATACCAAAAAGACAGACAGATCACAAATTATCAACCTGATATCACACCTTAAGGAACTAGAAAAAGAAGAACAAACCAAACCCAAAGTCAGCAGAAGAAAAGAAATAAGGCTTAGAAAATAAAGAAAACCAAAAGATAAATACAAAAGATCGATGAAACAAAAATGTGGTTCTTTGAAAAGATAAACAAAATCGATAGACCATTAGCCAGTTTTAGCAGAAATAGAAGACAAAGGACTCAAGTAGCCTCAATAAGAAATGAAAAAAGAGACATTACAACTGATGACACAGAAATATAAAATATCATCTGTGACTACTATGAAAACCTCTACATACACAAATTAGGAAACTAGAGGAAATGGATATATTCCCGGAAACACACAACCTCCCATGTCTGAATCAGGAAAAAAATTGAAATCCTGACCAGACCAATAATGAGCAGTGAAATTGAAAGAGCAATAAAAAATTGCTCAACAAAAGAAAAAAGCCCCAGACCAGACAGATTCACAGACAAATTCTAGCAGACCTTCAAAGAAGAACTGGATCCTATCCTACAGAAAATATTCCATAACATCAAGAAGTAAGGAATGTTCCCCAACTCATTCTATGAAACTAGTATCACCTTGATTCCAAAGCCAGGAAAGGACACCACAAAACAAACAAACAAACAAACAAACAAACAAACAAAAAATACAGACCAATATACTTTATGAATATTGATGCAGAAATATTCAAAAAGATTCTAGCAAATCTAATTCAAAAGAACATCAAAAAGATAATTTACCATAATGGAGTGGGTTTCATCTCAGTGATACAAGGATGGTTCATCATACACAAATAAGAAGCATGATTCATCACATAAACAGAAGTAAATGCAGAGACTATATGATCATCTCAATACATGAAGAAAAAGCATGTGGAAACAACCCAAGTGCCTTTCAATCCATGAGTGGATTAATAAAATGCGGTATATGTATACTGTGGAATACTACTCAATTACAAAAAAACAATGATGATCTAGCACCTCTGGTATTATCCTGGATAGAGCTTGAGCCCATCCTCTGAAGTGACGTATCACAAGAATGGAAGAATAAGCACCACACGTACTTGCCATCAAATTGGCACTAACTGATCAACACTAAGGTGCTCACATGATAGTAATATTCACTGGGGGTTGGGGTTTAGGGGTGGGTAAACTCAGGACTAACGGATTCGGTGAGCATTGTATGGGGGAAGGGCATGTCTCTAATCCTGGCTTGGGTGAGGCAAAGTCATAACTTGTAACCAAAATGTTCATACCCCCATAATATCCTGAAAAAAAAAAAAGAAAAAATAATTCAATAATATCCAGCAAACCGTAAGTATAAAATCCTTCAACAAACTAGGCATAGAAGAAACCTACCTCATAATAACAAAAGCTATATACGAAAAGGCCACAGCAAATATACTGAATGGGAAAACGTTGAAAGCATTCCCCCTAAGAACTGGGACAAGACAAAGGTGCCCACTGCCACCACTTCTATTCAACATAGTACTGGAAGTCCTAGCCAGAGCAATAAGGCAAGAGAAATAGAAGGCATTCAAATTGGAAAAGAGGAGGTCAAACTATCCTTGTTTGCCAATGACATGCTCCTGTATCTAGAAAAAACCTAAAGACTCCACCAAAAGACTCCTAGAACTACCATTTGATCAAGCAATACCATTACTGGGCATCTACCCAAAGGAAAGAGAAGACATTCTTTTTTTTTTTTTATTATACTAAAGAACAAATTTTATTTTTCATTTTCCCAAAACACTAAAATAGCACACAGCATAGTAATTCAGCACACAATATAAACTGATATATGCAATTAATAATCTCCAAAATGTTTTTTTTTTATTCCAGGGTATTGTGAGGATACAAACACTACAGTTACACTTTGTGCCTTTGCCTCACCCAAGTGCGGGTTTAAGGGATGCCCTTCCCACCCACCCCCTTAGTGCTCCCCGTGTCCTTTAGTTGTTGATTTGCCCCCCCCATCCCCCTAATCCCTAGAGAGTATTTCTGCCATGTGATCAACCTAGTGTTGATCAGTTAGAACCAGTTTGATGGTGAGTACAAGGGGAGCCCGTTCTTCTGCTCTTGTGGTGCCTAGGCAAAGAATTTATGACTAAGACCCTAAAGGTAAATAGAGTAGTAACAAAAATTAATGAATGGGACTTAATTAAATTTAAAAGCTTCTGTATGGCAAAAGAAATAATCAATAACATAACCAGATAAGCTACAAATGGGAGAAAATATTTGCAAACTATACATCTCTCAAAGGACTAATATCCAGAATCTACAAATAAGTCAAAAAATTCAGCAGGAAAAAAACAAACAACCCTATTATAAAGTGGGCAAAATACATGAACAGAATTTTTTCAAAATAAGATAGACAAATGGCCAACAAACATATGAATAAATGTTCAACATAACTAATCATCAGGGAAATGCAAATTAAAACCACAATAAGATACCACCTTACCCCTGTCATAATGATTATTGTTAAAAAGTCAAAAAACAACAGATGCTGGCATGGATGTAAAAAAAAAGGTACACTTATATACTGTTGGTGGGACTGCAAACTAGTACAACCTCTGTGGCAAACAGTACGGAGAATTCTCAAAGAGCTAAAAGTAGTTGTAGTATTTGATCCAACAATCCCACTACTGGGTATCTACTCACAGGAAAATAAGTCATTTTAGCAATAAGACACCTGCACTCAAATTTTTATCACAGAATAATTCACAATCATAAAGATACGGAATCAATCTAAGTGCCCATCAATATACACAAGTGGATGCAGAAAAAGTGTATGTGTGTGTGTGTGTGTGTGTGTGTACACATACATATATGTGTATATATATACACATACATATATAAATGTATATATAAGTGTATACACACACACTATGGAGCACTATTCAGCCATAAAAAGAAATGTAATTATGTCATTCACAGCAAATTGGATGAAGCCCATTATCCTAAGTGAAGTATCTCAGAAATGGAGAAACAAACACCATATGTTCTCACTAAGTGGAAGCTAAACGATGGGTACACATGGTCACCAAAAATTCCATTGGAAACTATGAATGGCGGAAAGTAGGAGGGTGGTGAGAGATTAAAAACTTACCTACCACATACAATGAACATTGTGTTACTGGCAGGCGCGCTGAAAGCCCTGACTTCAGCATTATATGGTGTATCCATGTAACAAAAACATTTGTATACCCTCTGTATTTTGAAATTAAAAATAATTCAAACTAAAAAAAACACAAAGTTGGAACTGTTTCAATTGCTCTAGAGAGGTAGCTGGTATTTAAGAAAAAATAATAGTAAAGTAAGTGTATACTACTGTCATTCATAAATTTATATTTTATTAAATGTTTGTGTTCATAACTAATATAAAATATTATCTTGTTTTAGAAAGTACATAAAGAATGCATGAATCCTTCTGTACTTTTATCACTTAATTTTATGTTTTGAAATCTGTGTTTTTACATGCAGATCTACTTCATTTATGTTAACTGGTATATGATTATTAACAATTCAGCCATTTTATACCAAAAGTATTTAGATTATTTTAATAATAATAGTAATTATTCTTTTGTTACTACCAGCAATGTTGAATAAAACATTTTTTGCATGAAAGAGATGAAAGTGCTAGCTAAGAATTCAGACTCTGGAGCCAGACTGCTTTGTTTCAATCCCTGCTCTTTGTATACGTGGGCAAATTCTTTAATCTTTTTCTGCCTAGGTTTAACATCTGTAACATGCAGTGACAATAGTCATTTGTCATGCAGTTGTTGTGAAGGTTAACTAGCACAATTCATGTAAATTACTTAGAATAGTTTTTGGCACATAATCAGCTTTCAATGCATTTGTACATATAAGAGATAGTTGTGTACCTATAAGTAGAATTACTGAGTCATATGGCATGTACATCTTCAACTTTACAAGACACTGGCATGTATTGCCCTTCAAAGTAGTAATGTGACAATTTATCTTCCTACCAGGAATGTATGAGAGATCCCATTTCTCCAAATCTGCTCAAAGAGTGAAAGTATCAGACCTTCAAATTCTACCCATTTTATGAATATGATATTATATTCCATTCCCTTAATTTGCAAGGCTAAGAATCTCTTCATAAATACAGCAACAAATACAAATCCCCAACCCTGCTCTTTTATCCCATGCCTGTTTGTATCTTTTCCCCTCATTTTCTTTTGGGTTGTTTAACTTTTTCTTATTAATTTGTAGAATTTCTTTATATATTGTGGTTGCTAATCTTTATGGGTAATATATTTCACATGTTTCCTTTCCAAGTGTATGGTTTAAGTTTTTATTTGCTCATAGTGTTTCCATTTAATCATACAAAGGTTTTGTATTTTTCTTTAGCCAAATTAAACTATCTTTTCTTTCACATTTATGTTTATTCTGCTTAAGAAATCCTTGTATATCCTAAGGTCATAGAGAGATTCTCTTACATTTTCATTTAATGGCTTTGAATTTTTTTTTACATTTTCATCTCTAATATATATGATATTTTTATTAGCATATGCTGTGAAGTAGAGATATCATTTTTTCATAGGGGAAACCATTTGGTCCAGCACCGTTTATTGATTACCTTATTCTTTCCTCACTGATTTTTGCTTTCACCTACATCATATGCCAAGTTGCCTGGTATGCTTCCATTAGTTACTGAGCCTTTGGTCTATCTGTCCATCCCTGCATCCATAATACATTGTCTTAATTACTATCATTTTAAAATAATGTGTAATCTGTAGTTGGACTCCTTAGTCTTCTTCAAAATTATCTTTGATCTTATTGTCTCTTTTTTCTTTCATATTTCGATATTTATTTAAAAATACATTGCACTTACTATGTGATGAGTTCTGTTCAATGTGCTTTCAAAACAGTAGCTCATTTATTCCTCACAACAACCTTATGAAGTAGTACTGTTATCATTTGCTTCTTACCTATGAAGAAATTGAAGCACAGAGAGGTTCATTAATTGTCCAAGGTCACACAGCTTAAAAGTAGCAGCGCCTGGATTTGAAGCCAGTCAGTCTGGATCTAGAGTTTGTGATTTTAATCATCATGCTGTGTGTCTCTCATGTGAATTTCTCATTGTGAGTGAAAAAATCCAATTAGAAATATAATTCAAATTGCATTGGATTCATAGATTAATTATGGTAGAATTGGTATCATTTAAAAAAAAATAGAGATGGAGTCTCACTATGTTGCCCCAGCTGGCCTTGGACTCCTAGGCTAAAGAAATTCTCCCACCTCAGCCTCCTGAGTAGCTAGGACTACAGAGACATGCCACCATGCCCAGATAGTATTGATACAATTATCATAGTGAGTCTTCAATTTATAAACTAATAATAGCTTTCCAGTACTATATGTGGCATAGATTGCTGGTTTGCTATACAATATCCTTACCACCTTCTTTCTAAGTAATGCAACTCCAATTTTGTTAAGGGTAGCAATATCCTCAGGAGAAATATCACATTTTGCAGCTTCCTTGCAGGAATGGATGGACATGTGACACATTTCTGGCCAGTAAAATATAAGTTCAAGTCACTGGTCAGGACTTCTAGGAAAGATTTTTAAAAAGAGGTGGACTTTGCTGGCACAAAAGTTTTTTTGACCTTCATTCTTCACCTTCTTCCTATTAATTCTACTTATGCTTGCTGTAGGTTGAGAGGTCATTTTTTGATCATGAAAATAAAATTCATATGGTAAGGATGGTATAGTCAAAAGCTAAAGGAAGCCTAGGTCCCCGAGAGCATTATGTAGTCACTGTACCAGCAGCCATAATCAACCTCCTTCAGGATTCATTTTACATGAGAGAAGTAAAACTTTTTTTTCATGTTTAAAAATTAATTCACTTTTAAGTTTCTTTTTATGAACACCTGAACATAATCCCTAACGAATCCAATAAGGTATTCTTTTATGTCCTTCAATAATGTTTATAATAGTCTCCATAAAAGCTTTTAAAAATTTCTCTAGATTTATTAGCAGGTGCTTATAGATTTTTGTTATTACAAATAGGTATTTTTCTTTATTGTGATATTCTCAAATTGGCTGTTGCTACTTCATTATACAGGAAAGTCATGGATTTCACATTAATTGTTTACACAACATTGTTATTTTCTTACCTATAATAGTTGGTAGAGTTCATTGAAATTTCTGTGTAGATAACTATATCATCCATAAATGAAAACAATTTTATTTCTTCCTTTTTCATACCTCCTTTTTAAAACTTTTTCTCCTCTTATTATAGTGTTTAAGTCCTCCAATACAATTATTAATATAATTTGTTTTTTGGTAGATTCCTCTCATTAGGTTAAGGAACTCTATTTGTAGTGAGCTAAGAGCTTTTTTTTTTAACAATTGGAGTGATACTAATGTTTAATCAGATACTTTCCTTACACATGTATTGAGATTATGACACATTTTTCTCTCCTAATATTTTAATCTGTTAGTGTGGTGAATTTAATGGGACAAATTTTGGAGACAACCAAAGAAAAGGCCTTGGACAGATGGCAAGCTTCCTCACAGTATCCTCAGGGCATTAGTGAGAGGTATTCTAGTCCTGTTTCATCAGATGGGACACCTATTAAAGGCATTTTGCTTTATGTAAGTGGTATAGTTTCTCCTCCTCCTGTAGATTCTGTGCCATATGTTTCATCCCCATTCGTGTTAGTAGACTTATCTCCCTACAAGAGCATAATACGGAGCTTTGAAACTTTTATGGGCCACTGTAATTAATATCAGCTCACAGTTAATGCAAAAGTTAAATTCTCTCTTAATTTCCAATACCTGGATACAATTTTTCTTTTATTTAACTTACCTATATAATGGAATTTTAATTTTTATATATTTAATCTTATATTTTATGTGTTTCTAATGAGAGTGTGACATGATGCTGGAAATTGATTTACTAGATATTTAATGAAGTAGAAAATCTATAGATGTCTTATTTAAAGGACTCCTTAGACATAGGGAGAAGTAGGCAATTTTTCTAATATTTCTGTATTTTGTGGCTATTGAACTGGTGGCGAGAGGAATGCAAAAAAATACACACATTTTGCTTAGTGCGTTGTCTCTCTTAAAACTTACTTGAAAAACCTTTAGTTGGTACATCCCTTCCCAGGTCTTTACAGGCCCTTTGACTCTCCTTTGTATTACACTCAGTCACTTCAAGAACTTACTTGATCTGCCTAGCCACTGAAGGAAGACAGTTCATGATGCCTTTCAATACATTTAAAACTGTGTTTTTACAATCTAACCCATCATTGCAATATTATTTTCTAGAAATTATCGAAGACCTATCATATACTAATAAGTGTATGCCAAATCTTTTAAAAGCAATAGCTCTTTTAATTTTAATCAAAACTTTGTAAGGTAGAAGGTAGATATTGTCATCCTATGTGATAGAAAAAGAAGCTGAGTGTTACTAAGGTTGATCCATTTGCCCAAAGTTATGGAAATACTATAAAATAGAGCTAAATGTAGTATCTGTATGTAATGGTTTATCATAAGGTTCCAAATTAGATATGACTCCAAAGTTGTATTATTTTTGGTACTCTACCTTGCAATGTGAAATTTTTCTTTTTTTGTATTTTCATTTTATGTTTAAACCACTTAGAAGCTGTCATCAGTAGGTTGTTTTAACTGGAGTAAGAAGTCATTTTTCCTCCATTATGAATTTCATGAAGTATTTTCATAATTGGAATGATTAAATTCAGAAGTTATGCTCCGGGTGGTGTTTGATATCTATAATTTGAACTCTCCTCCCATAAACTAAGGGAATGAATGTAATGTAAATCATATTCCTGGATGTTCATGATGTATAGTGAACAGTCAAGGTTTTAAAGTTTAATTTTATAGTTAAAATCATAGCTCAGTCCCCCCCAAATCACTATCGAGTTCATTCGTGTTTTAGATCTGCCAAAATTACTCTGTGGTACTAAGGTATGAAGGCCCTGGGGAGTGGTCCTCAAAGGGGAGCTTTGTCCTTTGTTCTTTCATTGCTTGGAGCAAGAGTCTTTCTGCAAAGTCAAACAGAAATGCTGGAGAAAAATACAGAACAGCAAGATGGATGAAAAGTATCTTTCAGTTAAGGTATTATCTTTTCAGAAACTTCAAGTAAAATAACTTTGCATGATTTTTAGAAAGACATGACACTTAAGATGTATTTTTAATTAAGGAACAGAACTATGCAATGCAAAGAATCAAAATTGAGTTTTAGAGAGAGAAGAGGAGGTAACTTCTAATGCAGAAACAATGCAAAATGAAAGAGATGCCAATTATTAAATGAACATTAAGGAAAATAAAATGAATTTAATCAAGAATAGGGTACAATGATTTGCTGGCAGAGTAAATAAGTTCACAATGACTCAAATATAGATCTAAATGTTGCCTCTTGTATATGTTATCTGGGACTTTGACTTAATTTTAGGAACCTCAGTTTACTCAGCGGTTCAATGGTTTAGTAACAGCAGCACCAACTTCAAAGAATCATTATAAGGATTAAATTAGATAATATGTGTGTGGTGCCTTTATTACTCCATAATAAACAACTGATACATGCTTTACTTATTTCCTTTTTCTATTTAGTAAAAACAAATAGGACAGCATGACATAGTTGACAGAACACTTGATTTGAATTTAGAGCAACTAGTAAATTACCTTGAAAAAGCCAGTTCACCTCTTTGGGCTTCAAATTACTCATCTGTAAAAATGACTATTTGTTCATTTGGCCCTTGTTCAAGATCACAGAGCTAGCAAGTGACAGAGCCATACACAGGTCTGGCACACAATCTAGGTTCTATTTTTACTCTAAACTTGTCCTTTTATGGGATTCCTTTGGACTGTCACATAAAAAGAAAGGGCATCCTGCCAACTCTACTCCATCCCCTTTCCACACAACAACAACAAAATAAGAAGACGAAATACCATAGGACACACTACAGTAGGAGCTTAACAGTGTTTTTCTAAGACTAAAATACTTTCTATTTCTTATCTGTGGATAAGGGGCATGAAGATCCATGATTATTTTCTTATGAGCATCCATTCATGCCTGATTTCTTTTGTTCAAAGAATAGGTTACAGGTATAATAATTTAAAGGTATTTAATTACAAGACTGCAAACAAACCTTGGGATTTTTCAACTCAACTGTTGTATGACCACAAGTAAGTCACTTTACATTAGAAACCACTTCAGACTTAGTAGTATAGCTTAACAATTATTTTTGTATTATTATTTCTCACAATGCTGTGGATTTACTGTGATCAGCTAGATGGTTCTTGCTTGAGATCTTTCACACAATTGCAGTCAGTTGGCGAGTGAGACTGGATTCATCCTGAAGGCTTCTTTACTCACATGTCTAACATTTAATTAAGGCTGTTGGCATAAGACCAAAAAGGCATCTGTCAGCCACAACACCTACAGGTGATTTTTCCATCTGGTCTAGGCCTCTTTATACTCTGTCATCAGGGTTCCAAGGGAGACCATCTTAATGGGGAGAGGGGATAACCTAAGAGAGTACGTGGTGGAAGTGGTATCACCTTTTATGACAGTCAGGAAGTCACATCATATCATTTTTGCCATATTTATTAGCACAACAGTCACAAAAGCCCACCTAGTTTCAAGGAAGAGGGTCACAGTTGCCACCTTTTGATGTTAGAGAAAAGGATCTCCAAATCACATTGACCTTAACAGTAAATACCATTCTTCCTACCCTCATACAATCATACATATATATCATAGGAAGATATTAAATTGACTCTACCTGACCATGTAATAAACAAAGGCACCTTGAACATCAATATATCTACTTTCATGGTAATGCCATCTAGGTAATGGCAAGTTTTCAATCCTTCTTGGCATATTAATTTCAAAGGCTATGCTTCATTTTCCTTCACTGAAGACAATGTCCAAAAGCAGTGTTTATGTAGACTTCTCAGACAAACCAAAAGAGAACATGTTCATTTGTAACTGTCAAATTAATTGCAAATTATTTTTCATTCAAATGAGAACAAAAGAATCTCATAATGATAGTTAAAATTTGCTACATAACACAGTCATGGTGAAAAGAGGCAAGAGTGGATTAATTGAACCACGTGCCACGTTCTGAAAATTTAGCAAGAAAATGGACAGGCTAGTTGGCTTAATATTCTTTCTTAGGGGAAAAAAATCATTAAGATAAATCATCCAAAAATAAATCAGTAAGTCTGTGAAAAAAACCTCAGAAATGATTAATGATAATTTATGAAGAGCCAATCTTTTTTCCCTACCAGCCTGTCTTCCTTTTGTATATGACAAAAACGAAATATCCTTCATCACGAATGCAGTTCATATTTTCACGTTATACCATATAAGAGAAGCACTATGTTGAGTTGACAGGGTTGCCTAAATTGATGTTTTCAAACTTTCATTCAATAAAAATTCATTAACTACTATATATGAGCTGATACTCCAGAATAACCAATCCTAGGACAAAAGTGATTTTCAGCAGTAATTTCATTGTTAAAAACTGCTTCAGTTACTAGAATATACTATAATAAAAAGGAAACCCGAAAAATATCAGTGGCTTGAAACAAATGTTTATTTTACACTCATATAATATGTCAGTGTGGGCGAGCTGGGCTCTGTGCATTTTAGTTGCTTGGAGATTTAGGAAAAAAGAACAACCACCGTCTCAGACTTTGCTGGTTGTTGTGCCAGATGAAATCAGGAGCTTTGGAGGGTCTTGCAATTCCAAAGAAGGATCAGCCTCATTGGCCAAATCGAGTTAGTCCTACCTAACCCATAAGAAGCCAGGAAATGGCTCTGTGTTCCCAAAATGAGGAAGAACCAGAAATATTTGATGAACACCATTAATGACCACCCCATAACTTAAAGATTAAGCTCAAAAAATAAGATCAAATAGCTAGGGAAAAGATAACAAGAGATGGATAACTGAAACAGAAAAGTAAAAGGCAAGTCCTAGGTAAATTCTTCAGATGACAGCTACTTCCTTATCCAAAAATCTTTGCAGTGCAGGTTGAGTATGTATTTTCTTTATGGCATAGGTAGGGTAGATACATTTGGAGAGCTGGCAATGGAACAAAATAAGCACTTAAAGGGCAGCTGACAAGGTAATGAGTCACTGTTTTATATAGGACAAAAGTAATAAAACTAATACCGCAATAATGATATAGGCAAGAAAGGAGAAGCCATTTTATTTTTTACTGCAGAAGTAAATTTACAACATTTCAGATTTTAGTATTAAATTAGTTTGAAGCCCAGTATTAGATAATACTTTTTGTTTTGGACTTAAGTGCATAGAATTGAGGGGTTTGTGTTATTATTGGACACAGTATGGCTTTTCTGTTTTATTTATTTATTTTTCCATCTTGTCTGCATTTGTGTTTCCAATTCCCTTCCCTTCACAGGGAGCCATTCTAATCTGTTTAATACATATCTTTTTGTTTGCACCATATTGTAAAATGTATATTATTGTTCTGTATGCATGTATTTTCAATTTATCAAACTGATATTGTATAATATCTCATTTTATTTCTTCATTTTTAAACTCAGTGATATATTTTTATGAACCATCCATGTTGCTATATCATTATCTAGTTGAATAGCTATAACTACTGCATAGTACTATAGGTGTACCACATTTTATCTATCCACTTGCCTAGCAATAAATACTGAGATTGCTTCCAAATCCCCACTTCCCAAAATAACACTGTGATATACATCCTTGCACATGTCTCCTTATGGACCTATGTAAGAATTTTTTTTGATACAAACATAGAGAAAAGTGAGATTGTTGAATCAAAAGAGGCATATATGATTAATTTTACTAATTCCAGATTTTTTCCTAAAAATGTGTGTGTGTGTGTCTGTGCCCATATGTATATGAAACAATCCAGCATATTAAAAGGAGTATTTTAAAAGCAGTATAGACTTAATGTGGGGGCTGGAGCCATTCAAATTTTCATTCTGCTTCTGCCAATCACTGCTTGCATGCCACTGTGAAGTTACTTCCTTAATCTATGTCTTAGTTTCCTCATCTGTAAACTATAACCATATCCGACAGACAAGGTTGTTGAGAGTGTTCAAAAGAATTCTTGGCAGAATGTCTGGCCCATAGTAAGCACTCTGTGTTCGCTACAATTATTGTAATTGTTATTCCTACATATTGATAAAGTTGTTATTATGCTACTTATTATATTACTATTTCTGCTTCAACTCCAAAAAATACGTGTGATACTCCTGCCCCTGCCAGCTACATAAAAATTGGGCAATGTAGAGAATACAGAATCTCCTTCAAGTACTCTGGACTGTCTGGGTTTGCTTGCAGTGGGAAGGGTTTTATATAGTTTTGCATACTTTTAAGTTGAAGAAATAATATATTCCATTATAGGACAGAAAGAGAAGATGTTTTCCAACCATCTAAATGCCCTGTCATCTACAGACTTTCCCAATCTTTCGCTACAAATACACTAGACTGAGAAAACTAAAATAAAGACATGCCTTTAAAAAAAATCGTAATATTACAGGGGTAAAAACACTTTGGTTACATATATTGCCTTTGCACTGCCCAAGTCAGAGGTATAAACATGTCCATCCCCCTGACAGTGTGAACTGCAAGAGTTAGGTGTGAAATTACGCATACCTTCCTCCCCCCTCCCACCTGCCCAACACGCAATCAATGTTACTTCCATATGTGTACATAAGTGTTGATCGATTTGTAGCACTTTAATTGTGAGTACATGTGGAGCCTGTTCTTCTATTCTTGTGATACTTCACTTAGAAGAATGGGCTCCAGCTCCATCCAGGATAATACAAGAGGTAGTTCACCATTTTTTTATGGCTGAGTAGTACTCCATGGTGTATACATACCACATTTTATTAATCCACTCATGTATTAATGGGCATTTGGGTTGTTTCCACAACTTTGCAATTGTAAATGGTGCTATGAATTGTGATGCTATAAAGATTCAAGTGCAGATGTCTTTATTATAGAACGTCTTTTTTCCTTTGGGTAAATACCCAGTAGTAGAATTGCTGGATCAAATGGTAGGGCTACTTTTAGCTCTTTGAGGTATCTCCATATTACTTTCCACAGAGGTTGTACTAGTTTGCAGTCCTACCAACAGTGTATGAGTGTTAGTATCTCTCTGCATCCACACCAACATTTGTTGTTTTGGGACTTTTTGATAAAAGTCAATCTCACTGGAGTTAAGTGATATCTCATTGTGGTTTTGATTTGCATTTCCATGATGATTAGAGATGTTGAGAATTTTTTCATATGTTTCTTGGCCATTAGTCTATCTTCTTTTGAAAAGTTTTTGTTCATGTCCTTTGCCCACTATTTGATAGGGTTGTTTGATTTTTTTCTTGCTGATTTTCCCGAGTTATATATAAGAGTCTAGTTATCAGCCCTTTATTTTCTCCCATTCTAAGGTTGTCTATTTTCTCTAATGATAGTTTCCTTGACTGTACAGAAGCTTTTTAATTTGATCAGGTCCCATTTATTTATTTTTGCTGTTACTATGATTGCTTTGGGGTCTTCATAAATTCTTTGCCTAGGCTGAGGCTCTATAAGAGTTCTTTCAACATTTTCTTACAGAATTCTTATGGTTTCATACCTTAAGTTTAAGACTGTTATCCATTGTGAGTTTATTTTTGTGAGAGGTGAGAGGTGTGGATCCTTTTTTAGTCTTCTACATGTGGCTATCCAATATTCCCAGCACCATTTATTGAGTAGGGATTCTTTTCCCCAGTGTATGTTTTTGTCTGCTTTGTCAAAGATCAGATGGCTATGTGAGCAAGACTTTATATCCGGGTTCTCTGTTCTGATGCATGATCTATGTCTGTGTTCTTGTGCCAGTACCATGCTGTTTTGCTTACTATAGCCTTGTAGTATAGCTTGAAGTCTGATAAATTGATGCCTCCCAATTTGTTCTTTTTGCTTATGGTTGCTTTGCCTATACGGAGTCTTCTCTGGTTCTATACAAAGCATAGAATTATTATTTTTTTTTCTTTTAGATCTGGGGAAAATGATGTTGGTATTTTAGTAGGGACTGCATTGAATCTGTAGATCACTTTGGGTAGTATAGACATTTTGACAATATTGATTCTGCCTATCCATGAGCATGATATGGTTTTTCTTCTGTTTATATCCTCTGAAATTTCTTTTATCAATGTTTCATAGTTCTCCCTATATTGGTCTCTCATCTCCTTAGTTAAATATAAATCCTACTTGATCTAAACAAAATGATAGACAGCAACACCATAATAGCTGGAGATTTAACACCCCAGTGACAGAACTGGACAGATCTTCCAAACAGAAAATAAGCAAAGAAATAACAGACTT
This sequence comes from Indri indri, assembly GCA_004363605.1. Lineage (NCBI taxonomy): Eukaryota > Metazoa > Chordata > Mammalia > Primates > Indriidae > Indri > Indri indri. The sequence goes on from RJWJ010004295.1 coordinate 27,212, forward strand.
AAATGGAGTTCCAGAACAAATGGGCCTAACAGGTATCCACATAACATTCCACTCAAATAACACTGAATGTACGTTCTTTTCTTCAGGTCATTGAACTTTTTCTAAAATTTATCACTTCCTAGGCCACAAAAGAGATCTCAACAAATTAAAAAAAATAGAAATTATACCATGTATCTTCTTATATCACAGTAGAATAAAATTAGAAATCAATTCCAACAGAAACACTCATCTCTACACAAAGTCATGAAAATTAAACGGCCTATTGAATGATTGTTGGGTCAAGGAGGAGATTCAGATGGAGATCAAAAGATTCTTTGAACTAAATGATAATGGAGACAAAAGTTATCAAAATCTGTGAGATAAAAGCAAAGGCAGTACTGAGAAGAAAACTCATAGCCTTAAATGCCCACATCAGAAAGACAGAAAGATCACAAATAAGCAATCTAATGAATCATCTCATGTTACTGGAAAAGGAAAAGCAAACTAATCCTAAACCCCACAGCAGAAAAGAAATAACCAAAATAAGAGCAGAACTAAATGAAATCTATAACAAAAGCATTATACAGAAGATTAATGAAACAAAAAGTTGGTTCCTTAAAAAGATAAACAAAATTGACTGGCCTCTTGCTAGGTTGAACAGAAACAGAAAGGAAAGGACTTTAATAAGCTCAATTAGAAATGAAAAACAAGTCACAACTGATATCGCAGAAATACAAAAAAACAATCTTTGCATACTATAAAAATTTCTGTGCCCCAAAACTTGAAACTTGGAGGAAATTGACAAATTCTTAGAAACACACAACCTCCCTAGGCTCAATCAGGAAGAAATAGAGTTCCTGAACAGACCAATATCGAGCACTGAAATTGAAGCAGCAATAAAAAGTTATGGACCAGACAGCTTCATAACCAAATTTTACCAAACAAAGAGGAACTGGTATTTATACTGCAGAAATTATTTCATGACATTGAGAAGGATGGAATCCTCCCCAATTTATTTTATTAAGCCAATATCACCTTGATACCAAAGGTAGGAAAGGACACAAAAACAACAACAGCAAAAAGAAAACTACATACCAATATCTTTTATGAATATAGATGCAAAAATTCTCAATAAAATCTTAACAAACTGAATTCAACTGTACATTAAAAAAAAAAATAATTCATCATGACCAGGTGGACTTCATCCCAGAGATGCAAGGATAGTTCAAGAAGACATGCTTTCTTGAGATCAAATGACACATAACCCTGAAGCTATAGACTTTTTTAAAGGCATTCTACCACTGAGTTGAGGTTATACTTCTTTCAAGAACAACACATTAACTAGAATCCTAGTTCCTATTCCAGCACTAAGAACAATGAAGATGATCAATAAATGAGATGCAATCAAATACTGATGAGTGAAGGATTGAGGTCACTTCTAATAGCTGTAATGTTAAAAACTAACTGGGCCACTGAGGAGAATTAAGATTCAGTTTTACATATGGATCTCATGGCTATTCTCTCTTATTTAGAGTTTATTCTGAAGACCACAGAGCACTGTGGCTAGGGTGCACACTCTAGAATACTGGTTCTCAACTGGGGGCAATTTTGCTCACCAAGGAACATTTAGAAATGTCTGAAAACATTTTCGGTTGCACAACTAAGAAGATGCTACTGGCATCTAGTGGGTAGAGGCCAGGGATACTGGGCAACATCCTCTAATACATGGAACAGCCCCCTCAACAAAGAATTTTCCTGCCTAAAATATCAATAGCATTTTACAGCCTGAGATGTCTGGGTTTGAATTCCAGTTCCACTACTTATGATCTGTGTGACCTTTGGTGGTTACACAACTTTCTTTATCTACACAACTAGGTTCATCATTGCTATGAGGAATGCAAGTTAATTCTCATAAAGCATTTTATATCTGGCATACTGATGGTGCTTAGGGAATACTAGCTTGTATTATGAAATAATTCAAGCATACAAATAATCTCTTCAAGGCCATTGATTAAGTATTAAATAGATACCTAACATGTTAACTACTATGTGGGAATGATGAAAAAATTGTTACTCTTTTCTTTTGTTATCTTAAGTTATATATGAATTTTTTAGTGTTATACTGTCAGTCATTCCAAGGACTTTTATTTTCTTGTTCTGAAATAGCAGACACAAGCTTAACATATGGAACACAAATACAAGAGAGTTTTACAAAGACTCCAAAACAGGCAAAAGGCCTATATCGCTATTTTGTCATCATCACTATTGATGCCATCATTTTTATGCCCAAAGAGATGCCCTTATATCCAAGAAATAATTCCATGCTGAGATAAAAACACAGTGCTTAGGGTCCAATCCCTTTGCTGCTGCAAACAATCATTTTTCTCAGGGAACATACCATCTCCCTAGGCAACTGCAGCTAAGTTGCATGTGACTCCTAGTGACCTCTAATTTTCTCTGGGAGAGTGGATTAACAGGCCACTCTCCCTCTAACTCCTCAAATTAGAGGGGGCTTTCCTAAATACACTCTTCATCACTCACCTCCCACTCATTATCTTTTTGAATGGGCTTAGGCTTTTATGAAAGATATTAATTCTAGATGCTTTGGTCTTTTACCTGTAAAAATGTTTGAACTAAAGAACTACTAAGGAAAGGGTCATGGATTCCCATATGAAGTGAGGGTAAGAGAAAAATGTGAAAAGAACACACACATTAATATCTTACAAGCAATACATACTGTAAATTCAGACAATTTAATATGTCAGAACAACAAGAATGAATAAACCTGACCTACACACCTTAGTTTGGATAAATCTTATAAACAAATATATCAGCTTATGGAACATTCTCTAAAATGATCATGTCCTAAGTCACAAGCATATCTCAACAAATGAAAAAAAATAGAAATTATACCATATATCCTGTCAGACCATAGTAGAATAAAATTAGAAATCAATTCCAACAGAAACCCACAACTCTACACAAAGTCATGGAAATTAAACACCTACTGCTGAATGATTATTAGGTCAAGGAGGAAATTAAGATGGATATCAAAAGATTCTGCAAACAAAATGACAAAGGGGACACAAGTTATCAAAATCTGTGGGATTTGGTAAAAGCAGTCATAAGAGGAAAATTCACAGCTACAAATGCCTATATCAAAGATAGAAAGATCAGAAATCAGCAATCTAATGAATCATATCAAGGAATTGGAAAAGGTAGAGCAAACCAATCCCAAACCCAGCAGAAGAAAAGAAATAAGTAAGGTCACAGTAGAACTAAATAAAATCAACAACAAAAGAATTATGCAAAATATTAATGAAACAAAAAGTTAGTTGTTTGAAAAGTAAAAAAGAATCAACAGGCCTCTCACTAGATCAACAAGAAGCAGAAAAGAAGGGACTAAAATAAGCTCAATTATAAAAGAAAAAGGAGATATTACAACTGATACCATGGAAATATAAAACATCACCTCTGAATACTATAAAAATCTCTATGAACAAAAACTTAAAAATGTGGAGAAAATGGGAAAATTCTTGGAAACACACAACATCCCTAGGCTCAGTCAGGAAGAAATATAACTCCTGAAAAGTCCAACATCAAGTAGTGAAATTGAAGCAGCAACAAAACACCTGCCAAACAAACAACAACAACAAAAAGTCCCGGACTAGATAGTTTCACACCCGAATTTTACCAGACCTACAAAGAAGACCTGGTACCTTATATTGAAGAAATTATTCCATAATATCAAGAAGGGAGGAATCCTCTCCAACTTGTTCTATGAAGCCAATATTGCCTTGATACTAAAGCCAAGAAAGGACACAACAACAACAACAACAATGACAACAAAAAACTACAGACCAATATCCCTTATGAACACAGATGTAAAAATTCTCAATAAAATCCTAGCAAACCAAATTCAGCTACACATCAAAAAAAAAAAAATCAACCATAAAAAGGTGGGCTTCATCCCAGAGATCCAAGGATGGTTCAACATATGCAAATCTATAAAAGTGACTTTTCACATAAATAAAGGCAAAAACAAAGACCATATGATCCTCTCGGTAGACACAGAAAAGGCAATTGACAAAATCCAGCAGCCTTTTATGATAAGAAGTCTTAACAAAATAGGCATAGATGAGACATACCGCAATATTATAAAAGCCATATATGACAAACCCACAGCCAACATCATACTGAATGGGGGAAAGTTGAGAGCACTCCACCATGGAACTGGAACAAGACAAGGTTGCCCACTTGCACCACTTCTATTCCTCATAATACTGAAGTCCTAGACAGAGCAATCAGGCAAGAAAATGAAATCAAGGGTACCCAGATAGGGAAAGAAGAGGTCAAAGTATCACTATCTGTTGACAATATGATCTCATATCTAGAAATCCCCAAAGATTCTGCCAAGGGGCTACTGGAATCGATAAATAAATTCAGCAAAGTCTCAGATTATAAAATCAATGTACACAAATCAGTAGCATTCATATATGTTGACAAAAGTCAAGCTGAATATACCCACCCCCTTCTCCCCACACCATCAGGGGGATGGACATGCCTGAAGCTCTGACTTCAGTGGGCCAAAGGCAATATATGTAACCTAAACATTTGTACCCCATAATATGCCGAAATAAAAAAAAAAGAATTCAGAAAAAAATTGCAGAAAGAAAAACAAGGGAGAGGTAGAATGAAAGCTAAAAAGAGAAAATTGATTATAGTTTACCTAAGAATGGAGGACAGGATTTTAGAAATAGGTGTGGACACTTGTTATAAAAGTTCGGGATCTGAATAAATGCACCTCTTGTATAGTGGCTCTTAAATTGCTAAAACAAAAAGTCAAGCTGAGAATCAAATCAAATCAAAGACTCAATGTCTTTCACAATAGAAACAAATAGAATAAAATACCTAGGAATATATTTAACTAAGGAGGTTAAAGACCTCTACAGTGAGAACTATGAAACACTGAAGAAGGAAATAGCAGAGGACATAAACACATGGCAAAACATATCATGCTCATATACTGGCAGAATCAACATTGTTAAAATGTCTTATAGTATCTAAAGTGATTTACAGATTCAAAGTAATCTCCATTAAAATATCAACATCATTTTTCACAGATGTAGAAAAAATAAGTCTACACTTCACATGGAACCAGAAAAAACCTCACATAGCCAAAGGAACCTTTAGCAAAAAGAACTAATTGGTAGGCATCAATTTACCAGACTTCAAGCTATACTACAAGGCTATAGTAATTAAACCAGCATGGCACTGTCACAAGAACAGAGTCATAGACCAATGGATCAAACTAGAGAACCCAGATATAAAACCATCTTCATATTGTCATCTGATCTTTGACAAAGCAGACAAAAACATACACTGGGAAAAAGAATCCCTATTCAATAAATGGTACTGGGAAAATTGGATAGCCACATGTAGAAAACTGAAACAGGATCCGCCCCTCTCACCACTCACAAAACTTTATTCACAATGGATAACAGACTTAATCCTAAGGCAGGATACTATAAGAATTATGGAAAAAAGTGTTGGAAAAACTCTTACAGATAATTTTTGCCTAGGCAAAGAATTTATGAAGAAGACCCCACAGGCAATCATAGCAACAAGTAAACTAAATAAATAGGAAATGACCAAATTAAAAAGCTTCTGCACGGCCAATGAAACAATGAATAGAGTGAACAGACAACCTACAGAATGGGAGAAAATATTTGGATGCTATACTTCCAATAAAGGGCTAATAACCAGAACTCAAGGAAAAAAGCAAGATAAAAATCACACAAAACCATTAAAAAGTAGGCAAAAGACATGAACAGAAGCTTTTCAAAAGAAGAAAGACTAACGGCCAATAAACATATGAAAGAATGAGCAACATCTCTAATCATCTTGGAAATGCAAATTAAAACCACAATGAGAGATCACTTAACTCCAGTGAGAATGGCTTTTATCAAAAAGTCCTCAACAACTGATGTTGGTGTGGATGTAGAGAGAAAGGAAAACTCGTACACTGTTGTTGGAATGCAAAGTATTACAACCTCTACGGAAAGCAGTATGAAGTTACCTCAGAGAATTTAAAGTAGACCTACCATTTGATCCAGCAATCCCACTATTGAGCTTTTATGTAAAGTGAAAAAAAAAAGTCATTTTTTCAAAAAGACACTTACACTGGAATGTTTATTACAGCACAGTTCACAATTCCAAAGATGTAGAATCAACCCAAGTGCCCATCAATACCTAAGTGGTTTAATAAAATGTGGTATATGTATACCATGGAATACTACTCAGCCATTAAAAAAGTGGGGAACTGATACCTTTTGTAACAACCTGGATGGAACTGCTCACCATTCTTCTAAATGAAGTATCACAAGAATGGAAAAACAAATACCTCATGTACTCACTGTTAAACTGGAAATAATTGATCAACACTTATATGCACATATGGAAATAAAACTCAATGGAAATCCAGCAGGTGGCGGGGGGATTGGCTAAATTCACACCAAGTGGGTACGGTGCACACTATCTTGCTGATGAGCACACTTATAACATTGACTTAACTGTACAGAAGCAATGCATGCAACCAAAACTTTTGTACCTCCATAATATTCTGAAATTAAAAAAATAAAAAATAAACATAACATTGAGTGAAAGAAGTGAGACACAAAAGAATATATGCCATATGATGACATCTATATAAAATTCAAAGACAAGCAAACTAATCTGTGCTGTTAGAGGTCAGGATAGTGTGTACTGTGACTGAAAGGGAATATAGGATGAGCTCTAGTGTATTGACACCGCTCTATTTCTTTATCTGGGTGCTTATTATACGAATGTGCTTCTTATATAATATACTTTACATACTTATAAAACTTCTCTGAGCTGTACAATGATGAACTATTCATTTTTGTATTATATCATACTTAAAAATTAAAAAGCAAAAGTAATACATGTTCATTAAAAATTTAGAGAATACAAAAAACAGAGGAGAAATGTTAAAAGCCTTAATCCTGCCACTAAAAATAACTACTATGACATTTTGATTTGATTCCTTCCAGTATCCTTTCTGTGCATACACACATGCACACAAACTTACATGCATGTATATACATGTATTAATATATATGTGTAGACATATGTGTATTATACAGACGTATAAATTCATTCATTCAACAAATATGTCTTGAGTGCTAACCCAGTAATGTTCTAGACCAGGAGTTGGCAAATTATGGCCCATATGCCACATCCAGCTTGTTTGGCATACTGTTTTTGTAAATAATGTTATATTTAAACACAGCTTTGTCATTTTCACACTCATTGATTTACATATTGTCTATGTCTGATTTCATGCTACAATAGCAGAGTTAAGTAGCTGCAGGGAAGACTGTATGACTTGCAAAGGCTTATATTTAAATACAAATATATACTTATATATATATAAATTATATATAATAAATATAATAATTATAAATATCATAAATATTATTATAATAATCATATATATATAAATTATATGTATAATTTATATATATAATATTTATTATATGGCTCTTATCAGAAAAAAATCTCTAACTCCTGATCTAGGTTCTGAGGATGCAATGATGAAGCAAGCAAAGTCTTGGCTTCCTTGGACTTACAGTTGATGAGAAATACAGACAATAAATGGTTTTATAAGTTAATGTCTGGTAGTGATATACATTATGAAGAAAGATAACTATGGGTGCATAGAGTGCTAAAGACCACAAATTTAGACACAATGGTCATAGAAGGCCTCTGTAATTGGATAAGAGTGGAATAGATCCATGAAGGAAGGAGTAAGCCATGCAATTATGTGGGCCAAAAGCAACTGAGGCAAAGGGAAAAGCACATGCATTGTCCCTAAGATGGATGTGCAGCCATTATATTTAGAGCAGAGCAAGGAGGCACATGTGGCTGGAGTGCAGCAAGAAGAGTAGCAGGAGATGATTATGGAGAGGCAGGCAGGGTCCAGGACATGGAAGTCCTTCACACCGCAGTAATGAGCTTGGGTTTCATTCCAAGTGTGGTAGGAAGCTAGTGTAGGGTTTGGATTATGGAAGCGATGTGATCTGACTTATAAATATCTGTATATATGTTGTTATTTGTGCACTAGTGTTACACAGTAGTGAAAAGCACGAAGTCTTGGAGTGTAAGACACCTAATTCATATCCTGGCTTTGCCACTTGATACGTGAATGACTATAGGCATGTTATATAAACTCTAGGCCTGCATTCCCCAACCCCCAGGCCATGGACCAGCCTGTTAGGAACCGGGCCACACAGTAGAAGGTAAGTGGCAGGCAAGCCAGCAAAGCTTCATCTGTATTTATAGCCACTCCCTATTGCTCATATCACTGCATAAGCTCTGTTTCCTGTCAGATCAGTGGCAGCATTAGCTTCTTACAGGAGCACGAACCCTACTGTAAACTGTGCATGTAAGGGATCTTGGTTGTGTGCTCCTTAGGATAATCTAATGCCTGATGATCTGAGGTGTCGCTAAGGCAGTGATGCTAGTGTTGGGGAACAGCTGCAAATACAGATGATCGTTACCAGAGAGGTTTGACTGCACAATAAATGTAATGAGCTTGAATCATCCCAAAACCATCCCCACAGCCTTTGCCTGTGGAAAAATTGTCTTCTATAAAACTGGTCCCTGGTGCCAAAAAGGCTGGCGACCACTGCTCTAGGCCTCATTTTTCTCAACTGCATGATGGAGTTAATATCCACCTCATATGATTGTTATAAAATGCTTACTCCAATGTTTGGTATCTAATAAAGTGGTCAATAAATAGTAGCAATGGCTATAAACTTGTCTGTATGTATTAGATATAATGAAAATACGTACACATACTCGCTCAAAACTACAAACATATATGAGATAGTATAGCACAGTGGTTAAAAGGAAAGACATTACAGTCACACTGCTAGAGGCTAACTTTGGCTTCACCTCATTAGATATTTGATCTTTTGCAAGTTACTAAACCGACCTGGGCTTCAGTTTCTTCATCTGTGAAATGCAGAAAATTATTATACTTGCCTCAAAGGGCATTCTATGAAGATTAAGGGAATGAACACATGCAAAGTTCTTAGAATATTACCCCACATACAAGAAGTAGTATGCACAGGGTAGCCATTAGCAAATACAGTGTTTTAGTCGAAAGTAGGAAAAGGTGCTCCTTTTTCAAGACACTTTCATCTGTTAGAAAATCATTCTAATTCCTTGACTTTCCTGGAACAAGACACTTTATTGGTGTTAATTTTTAAATCATTGCTTGAAATGAAGTGAAACATGCTATTTAATTTACATTTCTTTGACTACTCATGAAATTATATTTCCTTATGCCCTGGCCGCTTATCAACAATTTTTTGTGCTGTTAATTACCTTTTCATGCTTTTTTATTTGCCTATTTTCTACTGTGTTTTCTCTCATGTTACCTATTAATTTGTGCACATTATTTGTATATTAGGGTATTTACTCTTTGTCATGTCCCTAACAAATATTTCCCCCAGATTTCTTTTAACTTAATATAATAATCTCTGCACAATAATAAAAGTATCAATCATTTGAAACAGCGGTAAAAATAAGTATGTTGTCAGAGCTAGAGCAAAGAGGTCTACAAGGAGTAGGATTGGAACAAGTAGATAAAATTATGCAAAACACTGTAACATGTTAAGCCTTCTATGCTTAGTTAAGGGATTTGAATTTTATTCTATAGAGAATGCAAGACCAAGGAAGAATGTTAAATTGGAAAGTGACATGCTCAGATTGAGATCCTCCCGGCAGCAGTGTGGAAAATGGACTGGTAGGGGACTAGAATATTCACAGCATATGTTAATCTGTCTCTCAATGCAGCAGCTGTTCACAGCAGCAACAGCAGCCAATAAACAACAGAACATTCCCCAGGCTGCTGCTAATGAGGAGAGCCAGAGGAGAGCTCTGCATCCTGTGAGCCACCATATTCAGTAGCACTTAGTAATACCTACAGCATCAATTGTTGTAGCATCAGTGGCATCTGTACCAAGAGCAGCAATTGCAGCAATAAGCAGTCAGACAAAAGCTGGCATGTGGTCATCTCTACATTAGCTGGCACTCAAGCAGGAGGTGCCAAAGGAGAAAGGAAATTCTTGTTAGTCTCTTGAGATATGATAGTTGAGATTCTGATGTCAAATGGCTTCAATGAACTCTTCTAACACAGCTGCTGGTATAGTTTTCCCTCAACCTACAAATTCTTATAATACTGATTTCAACAGTATTCCTTTATAAATGTTCTGTATTGGGATTTTGATTTTCTTATTGTTTCATAATTGCCTCAAGAATGAATTTATAATTTTTCTCATTCAATTCATATTTTATGGTATTGTTGACAAAGAATGTAGTCTATACTACTTCTATTTATAATTTATTAGGTTTTTGTGGATTAATAAATGATCAACTTTTGTTAAGATTATATGGTTGTTTGAGAATAAAAGATGTTTTCTACTTGTCAGATGAGTCTGTTATAATTTATAACAATATAATAAATCCAGTGGTTCTTTCATTTGAATTACTTAAATAGTATCCAACTATTTACTTTTAATAGTCAAGAGTAACTTTATTTGGAGTATGCTTTTGCATACAGCATGTAGTTGGATTTTATATTCTGAACCTAGTCTGACAAATCGTTATTTTAATTAATGAATGCATCTAATGTATATTTATTATCAATTGCTTCCTGTTTTTTGGTGTTTTCTTCCTTATCCTTTTGTCCTCAATCTTTCTATTTTATGGCATGTTCTCTCTTATGGTTTTCTCCCCACCCCACACCCAATTAATTCAGAAAGCTAGATGGCAAGCTTTTAGTTCAACTTGTCATTTTAGCTTTTGAAGTAATACTTATCCCCCCCCCCCATTTTTTAATTATAAACATTAACAATGAGCAACTTCTAAGGATTTCCCCTAGGTAAGCTGAGAAAATTAGCACATTCATTTTTGCACCAACCTCTCCACCTAAGATCTAACACCTTCCAGTTTTTGTTGCTGTGATCTGGAAGTTGTGTCCCAGTTTCATATTATTACATTACTTTTCATTACCTATATTTTCCTTTAAGAAATATATTTGCATTGTTTTATAATCAAATTTACATTTACTTTGGATTTAAACCTATATTTTTAATCATGTCTCAGTTGGCTGGTGTAGTTCTTCTTTTCAGGAAGCACATATAAGGCCATCCAGACTTTTTTCCATCTGTAGGTAACCTGACTTTCTGCATAGATGCTTATATGATTCTTTATTCACACTCAAAAATCAGAATTTTACCATAAACATTGTAGATATGGGTTGTATTTTATTAATTATACTTCATCCATAGTGAGCCATTTTGATCTGCGGATACAGTTCTCTGTTCAGTAAAAATATCTTCAATTATATTCTTAAAACATAACTCAAATGTCCCCAAATTTTACCTTTCTGTAGGTATGAATAAAGTCACATTCCTATTAATACTAAATTTTTCCAAGTTTCCAACACCAAACATATGTGTATGCTCCCTCCCTCTGAGTTGTGATGTTTTGGATGAGAGTCCCACAGCAAAGTTCTTTGAACCCTGAAGTGTAAATGTTTACTGAGGCAGAGCTGCCAGTTTACACACAGCTTATTTTTCCTTGTTCACAAGAACAAACGTAACACCAGGGGAATTCCCAGGAAACCAAAGTAGCCGTGAGATAAAGTCCAAGACCTAATTTTTCATGCTGTGTCAATTTAGGCAAGGTATCGACAGCTCTAAATCTCAGTCTTTAGTCTTTTCTGAGTGAGAAGTCGCAGAACCAAACCACACACCTTAAAGGAAAAATCATTGCTAACAAATCAGAAACCTAAATGTATACAATATACATCAAACTAGATAGAATTTTGAAATAAAAAAAATAGTGAGCTAGGAAGTAGAACTGAGAAACCACCTATAATGCAGACAAGTAAAAATACAACTTAAAATTAGAAAACATGAAAAAGAGATATCATAATCAAAGTTAAAAGACAAGCCATAACTTGGCAGAAGATCCCTATAATACATAAAACCATGAAAGGTTAGCTGATGTTGTTTACTGACACAGGGTGCATGGTGGAAGAATGGAGGGTAGAAGCAGATTCGTGGGTCAGCAGAAGTCGAGAATTTGGTTTTGCTATCTCAAGAAATTCAAGAAACCTATTATAGATATCAAATGGAGATATCAAGAAGGCCGCTAGAGCTAGACATCTGATGTTGAGTGGAGAGGTCCAGGCTAGAGATATACATTTGCAGTTTTTGGCACGTGGAACAAGATGGGTTTACGTACATACAGGCATTTCTAAAGGACTCAGACCCCACATGGTGGGCTGTAGGGAAGACCACTGAACCAAAGCCAGGATGTGGGCACACAGCAAAGTTCCTAAGTGAGAATTTACCATAAAGGAAGACCAAGTCTGACCTGGTTACACAAGACTAAACTAAGGAAAGAAGTGGTTATAGTTAAAGCACCATAGAATAATAGTGAATATAGCCAATGTTTATAGAGTGTCTACAATTTGCCAGGCTCAGTGTTAAGTGTTAAGTATATATCGATTGACTCATTATGTCTTTATGATTACCCTATGGTTAAGGTTTCATTAGGATCCCTATTTTACAATTGAAGATAGTGAGTTAATGGCTTTCAATACCTTGCCTAAATTCGCCTAGCATGAAGAGGCAGGGCTAGGGCTTGATCTCAGAGCTGCTCGGATTTTCCAGGAATGCCCAGAAAACACACGAGAATGCAATCTGCAAGGAAAGGTCGGTCACTTAATTTGATGTCTGGGGTACTATATATTTCCCAGATCCCCATAGTCAGCATGAATTATTCTGTCTTTGCCTCTCTTAGTACTGTTTATAACTGTATTATACCTCTTTACAAAGTAAGTTGTATAGTGTGTCTGGAAAACACTAGACTGTAAAATCCTTGAAAACAGGGACTATGCCTTTTATGGCTAATTCATCATTGCTTAATAATTCAGCAAACATTGACTGAGTTCCCACTATGCCAGGCTCTGTGCTAGGCAGTAGCTATAAAGAAATGAAAAAATACAACTATTATTACTCTTCGAGGGGGCCAATAAAATACTGTGACATCAGGCTAGTAAAACATTTGGAATGAGATAACTGTCCCTGGAGAAGATAGAGCATAACAGTGACCTTTGAGCAGAATACTGAAATGGTGGAGAGAAGACATTCTAGTGGGGAAAACAGGGTGTGTATAACAAAGCAGAGAAGATAAAAGTCAGTGTTGTGTGGTGTATTTGGTAAGCCACAAGTAATTCAGTGTGCTGGAGTATTTTATGCAGAGAAGCAGCAATGTGAGGAGACAGATGTGTTGAAAAATGCAGTTGGAGAGATTGTCATAGGGCTTGTCATACCATAAAGGTTCCTATAAATCATGTAAGGAGTTTGCACATTTCATATGACCCCAAGGTTCCATTGAAGAGTTTATACATGGGGGAGAAATGATCAGCAAAGGTCAAATGATTATGATGGTTCATTTAAAAGACAGATTTTAAATGATGATATTAAAAGGTCAGGAAGAGACAACAGCAATTATGGTGTTTGGTGCCTGGAATTCACAAAACTTTACATGTCCTAAAATCTCATAAGTAAATTGTTTTTATGGGATAAAATCATTTGTAACATTTCTTTTATTATTATTTTAATATCTAGTATGATCAGCAGTAGTAATTCCTTTTTCAATTATCATTTGATTATTTGTGTTTTTCTTTTCTTTTTCCTTGATAGGTCTTACTAGAGCTTTATTAATTTTATTAAACTTTCCCCAAAAAAACTTTAAGATTGGTTGATTTTCTCTCGTTTCTGTTTTCTATTTTATTAATTCTGCTCTTTTCCTCATTAACTACTTATTCTTATTTACCATGGGCTTATGTTAATCTTCTTTTTCTAAATCCTAACTTGTCAACATAGATAATTGACTTTAAAGCTTTATTATTTTCTAATATCAGCATGAAAAGGTAAAAATTCCCCTCTATTTTCTCTTTAGCTGCATTGCACAGCTTTTGGTATATTTCATTATCAATCAGTTTGAAATATTTTCTAGTGTTCCTTGTAATTTCTTATTTGATCAATGGGTTACTTAGATGTACGTTGTTTAGTTTCTAACAATTTAGGGCATTTAGTGCCATCTTTTTATTATTGTTTTCCAATTTAATTTTGTATTGGTAAAAGAATATATTCTGCACTGTTTTATTACTTTGAAATTTACTGACATATAATTTACTACCAAGCACAAAAAGATACCCTTTCCCCCTACCTGTGGCTTTCCAACCCCCTATATGACATTATCAACAGGACCTAAGTTCCCTTACCCAAGGGATGAAAAAGGAGCCCACATACTGCCCATTAGGCCAGAACCTCATGCCCTGCACTTACACTTCTATAGAGAAAGCCTTCTCTTCCTCTCACCACAAGAAGGATATGCAGGAGTGAATACTTCTCTCTTCACCTCTATATGGCAAGAAGGATCACTAATACAATTGAACAGAGATTATTGGGAGAAACGAATGCAATGGATAGGGTTATTGTGTTTAAAAATTACAAAAGATGCTTCAATGTGTCTACTTATGGGGAAGTGCACAAGGATTAAATCAGATTCTTTGAGAAATTTCTGGAATTCATAAATCATACTGATTAGATTTATTTAAGAAATTAGAATGCATAAACCTGAACACTAATTTGTAGGTATGTAAGTATGGAATGTAAGGATTATTAGTTAGGGAAAGAGGAATTGGTGAAGTTAAAGCTTGATGTAGAAATAGTAACATGTTCTGTCCCCCAGTCCTACATGCCTCATGGATCTGTAAGGATGACAATGAACCTACTTTTCTTTATACTCAAACATCGTAACGTCGCCTGCCAAAAAGTCCATGATCTACTTTCCAGAAAAAATCCTGGAAGACAATTGTCCTGTTTTTCTGCATTGTACATTATGCTGGGGGATTGGATTATGGGTCCCTGTAATCCTCCTTGCAGATAGCTGGGTAATTGTACTGGGAGACTAATTTTCAAGTCAAATCTCTTCATGTCCAGGTAGTGGAAAGGAATAGGAAGAGATCCTGAGATCTAGTACTAAAGGAAGGAAATTAAAGTTCTCTTTTTTGTTTTCTGGTCCCACTTGTATTTTCCAATCACAATTTACCAGAGAATCCTGCATATAGAAGTTATTGGGTTCTAACTATTATTACTTAGAGTCCTCTTTAATACTTTTGGGTTGAAAGCACAGATGAGATAAACAGTTAGAAATTTGTGCTTTTAATGTCCAAAAGTACATCTGAGCTTCTTTCTCTAAAAGAGTCACCCCGTCTCTGGTAGGTTGAGGGGTGAAATGGGAGATCTGTCCTCCCACTCCTCCACAGAGAAATTACACTAAAATTTGCTAAAAAGATAAAAAAAAAAAAAGAGCACTCACTGCAAAGGCATCAAGTTTGTGTATTCATTGATCATAATATTTTTTATCGCAAATGATTACTGAGCATGTTTGCTGTGTTGGGAATATAACAAGCACTTGGTATTGATAATTGTATGGAACACATAAGATTCCTGCATCCTGGAGCCTACACTATAGCATGGAAGATGTATGCAACACAAGTAATGTCACAAAATTAAACTAAAATTGTAATAATTCTGATTCAAGATGTTGGACTTCAAACAATTTATTTTATCTCTCTCTTGAATGGGTCCCAAAGACCCATTAAACGGCTAAAGAAATAATAATTTTAAAAAGGTCAGGAATACCAGTTAGACTTAGGTTGTTCTGTAGCACATTGCCACTATGGTAAGAAACTGCTGGGAGTATAGAAAGGGAGTCCACTGTGCACACCTGGGTATGGGTAGCAAGTTTCTTATGGCAATAATTGTGCCACTGCTCACTGACTGCCAAGCACAACATACAATGACCATATGCTGTATTACAAAGAAACAACACAGCAGTAAATGAGGTTCCTGGCCGTCAAATTTTGGAAAACATACAGGAAAAGTTATCTTGTGATGTTAGGGCCTATTGAATCTTCTTGTTAGAATGATTCTGCTCTAGTACGTACTAATTTATACTTGGGAAGTCGAAGCAGTCTGAAAGAAAACCTAAACTCCAATTTATACAGAGTAGAGAATGTTGGCTCCTAAAAGTACTACGGGAAATAGTTCAGTCGACTATGTCACTTTAAAACTTGGAAAATTGAGGTTCATAAAGGCCAATTGATTTCTCTAATGTCATCTAGTTAGCTAGTTGCAGATCTGAATAAAGTAATTTATGACTTCCGATGTTCAGTACTTTGCTGACCTCATTCTGAAATATGGAAAGGCTGAGAGTATGAGAAATGGTCTCATGTATGCTCCATGTTACTGCCTCTTTTACTGTGGCTATCCTATTTTGAATTCAGTTTCCTCATTTTGTTTCCTATATATGCAGCTCCCTGAACTGCCTTCCATATGGTGGTAGAAGGAAAAGAATAAGGAGTCAGAGGAGAGTCCAACAACTGAATGCTCCATAAAAACCTAATAGAAAACTGAAAAGCCTTCTCTCCATCAGACGCATTATGGCCTGCTAATTTATTTAATTATTGAATTCAAATCTTGGCAAATAGCTTGCTATGCAATATTTTAAGCAACTAATAGGTTTTGGAATAGTATTCATTTGTCAAAAACAAGATATTATCCAAATATGATTTATTTTTGTCCCTAGGAGTTACACTGGGGTACAATTCCCAGCTTCTACAAAGCAACACCATCATTTTGTAGCAATTGGTGCCAGAAAAAATAGACAAGCAGAAATTTTGCCATGAAATGATTAGTCCTTTGGACACTATTTGTGCAGTAATTTGACTATAGAATCCCAACTTGAAAAATGGATGAATTGAATCTGGAGAGGGGTTGCACAGCAAAAACAGCTATTTTGGTCAACACTTAAAAACACTTTTTTGTCAGGAAAAAATATCCTGTCTCTCGATTCCTGACTCCTATGTAACTAAATCATGTATGTCCTCACATATATTAACCATCCACGGGTTCTAAGCAGCCCTTAGCTGGAATTCTCCACATCTCCTTATGATGGGCTACTTCCTAGAGCAACAATTTTTCCTTCTCCTCTTGCTTCTCATATTCTTTTTCACCTTGCCCAGGGCTGGGGTAGGACATGACTGCAGTGGAAGAATTCATGATGAAGAAGAGAAGGTGATTAATTATAACAGATATCACTTTCTAGTCCAAAATCAGAAGATGTCCGTCTCAACTCAAACTCTTTAGTACACGCTTCATTCCCTCTCTTCCTGTCCAGCTTATTTATTCAGCTCCAATCATGTTGTTTACCTTAGAACTCAGAGTTTTTTGAAGAAAAGTCCCCAGATAAACAGTTGCAGATTTAATAATAATAGCATTATTATAAAGATAGCTAGCACTTATGGAGAATTTAGTACGTGCTTGGTTCTATTAAGAACTATTTAATATATTACCTGATTTTATCCTTACAATGATGATCTCAGATAGGCATTATTATCCCCATTTAATAGATATTACTAATCTATGTATATTAGTTTCAAGTGCCTTCTGTAACAAATTACCACAAAGCTGGTGGCTTAAAACAACAGAAATTTATTTTCTTGCAGTTCTGGAGGCCAGAAATCTAAAATCAGTATCACTGGAGTGAAATCAAAGCACCATCAGGAGCATACCCTCTTGGGAGGATCTAATAGAAAATGTGTTTCTTTTGTCTTCCAGCTTCTGGTGGCTGCTGGTATTCCGTGGCTTACAGACACATCATTCTGATCTTGGTCTTCATGGTCACATCTCCTTCTCCTCTTCTGTCTATCATCAAATATCCTTCTTCCTCTCTATTATAAGGATACATATGTTTGCATTTAGGGCCTACATGAATAATCCAGGATGATCTTCCCATCTCAAGATCCTTTACTTAATCACATCTGCAAAGTTGCAGTTATGGGAAGGGAAGCAGGTAGAAAGTTCTTGGGGTCAACGGACCACTACAGATGAGAAACATATTTGAAAGTAGTTGACTTAAGAAAGAGGAGTCTATTCTTTATCTCAACCCTCTAGAATCCTTCTTGTACCTGTCCTCAGCCTCCAGCCCATTGTATCCTATGGTCTGGGACCTGTAAAAATGTCTCAGTAGTTTATATCTAGAGATATAATCATGCCCACCACTTTACTGTAGGAAGATTTTGGTTAGTTACTGTTATAGGTTGAATTATGCTCTGCTCCAAAAAATTTATGTTGAAGTCCTAATCCCCAGTACTCAGAATGTGACCTTATTTGTAAATAGGGTTGTCGCAGATGCAATTAGTTAAGGTGAAGTCATACTGGAAGAGAGTGGACCCTAATCCAATATGCCTTATATAAAGAATGTCGTATGGCAAGGAAGAGACACAAATAGAGGGAAGATGATGCGAAGCCACAGGGAAAATGTCATCTCCAAGCCAAAGAATGCCAAAGATCACCACCAAACCATGAGAAGATAGAAGAGAGGCATGGAACAAATTCTCCCTCACAGCCCTAGGAAGAACTAACCTTGCTGACACCTTAATCTTGGATTTTCAGACTCCAGAACTTGGAAACAAGACATTTATGTTGTTTAAACCACCCATCTTGTGGTACTTTGTTATGGCAGAGCTGCAAACTAACACAGTTAATATAGGTTTAATTTCTATAACAAATAAATCCCCAAATGTATCATAATTTAAATACAATAGCAGTTTATTATTCATTCATGTGACAGTACAAGGTAGGTATTTCTTGTCTAAAGATGTTTCTCTTGAACATGTTGTTTCAAGGTCTCAAATACCTTTGTCTTCTAACTTTCCCATCACTGAGTTCATCATCATCAGCACACAGCTTTAAAAAAAGGAGAAATAACATGGAGGGGGAAAAGCCTGCTTCTCAAATATGTTGGCTTTAAAATTTCATACATCATTTCTGCGCACATTCAAATGGTGAGAACTCAGTCACATGGTTACATCAAATGGAAAGGGAGGCTGGAAATTGTGTTTTATCTGTGTGTGCAGAATGAAGAGACCAATTTGTATGAAAAGTTAGCAGTTTATGCTACATGTTTCTTCACAAAATTGACACATTATGGTTCAAAGAAGTTTCTGGGCTGGCCTCAGAAACTCATTCCCATAGTTAGCCTTTTTTTTTTTAAATAATACTGATATCCAGAAGCTGGGGAAAAAAAAAAAAACTTCAAAAGGCTTCTCCCCAAAAAATTGTTCTTAGAGAATTTTGGATGGGAGTGGGGACAAGATGGTTGACTAGAAACAGCCTACATATGATTCTCTCAAGAAGAGGATCAAAGTTGCAAGTAGATATTCAACTATGGATGGATCATCTTAGAGAAAACATTGTGAATCATCAGAGAAGCAACTGGAGACACCCAAACTGAAGAAGAGGGACACTGGGTGAACTGCTCAGCGGGATCAGAAGGTATGTGGA
This sequence comes from Indri indri, assembly GCA_004363605.1. Taxonomy (NCBI): domain Eukaryota; kingdom Metazoa; phylum Chordata; class Mammalia; order Primates; family Indriidae; genus Indri; species Indri indri. Next base: position 46,711 of record RJWJ010004295.1, read on the forward strand.
AAAGGGTCAGAAGGGAGAATCCCAGGGTACCACACTCCCCGTGTGGACACTGCAACCTGAGTTGCAAGGGCCCCCCCCCCAACAAAGAATGTCTCCAGGCTAATCAGTGAGTTTCTTTGTGTCTGTGCAGAAGCACTGTACTAGAAATTGGGAATAGCAGGGTCCCACTGGCCTCCAATCCTGAGTCACTGCAACTGACTCCATTCTGAGCTCTCAGCCCGGAGTGCTTAGTCTAAACAGAGGTCAGCTCCATTGCAGCTGCCTCCCCACAGACCTTGCTGGCCCTATCACTGGGGGATCCAAGACAAGCAGGTGTCCACAGCCCTTAGCACCTGTTGCTACCATCTGGAAATGCCACTCCTGCTTCCACCTGAATAGCACCTCAACAGCAGTCCTGGATGGAGTGAAAGCTCCAGTTGCCATTGCTCACCTGAAGCACACCATGCACCTTCATGGCCCCACCAGCAGCAAGTGGCCCAGCTGCCAAGAGCCTGTCCCCTGCACACTGTTGCAGCCCGCCTCCGTTGAGATGGAAGTGCCCAGCACCCTGCCCAAGCTTCCAAAGTGGGCTGGGACGAACCCATTACTCCACAAGAATATCCACCATCACTGCCTTGGACTGTGACAACCAAAGGGGAATAAGATGATGCAGAAGAACACCTGCATTATAAGCTTTCAGTGCATCTGCTTCTCTCCTTCTGGGTCAATCTTCTGGAGTAGGACACAAGTGCTCCATCAGAGAACCTCTCCTTCTTTTCACTAAGAAGGAGAGTTCCTAGCAGAGGAGAACAGCTGTACCCCAAACATTTCTATCTTGATCTGAGAGAAGAGGTTTCACATGAGAAGGAACCAGCAAAAGAACTCTGGTAATGTGAAAAAACAAGCTGTTTCAATTCACCTGAAGGATCACAATAGGTCTCCACCAACAGAGTCCAACGTAAAGGAAACTGTTGCATATCAGATATGTAATTCAGAATGTAAATGCCAAATAAGATGACTGGGATTGATGAGAAAGTTGAAAACCACGACAAAGAAATCAAAAAAATAATTCACGGCATGAATTAAATATTCTCTAAAGACAGATAACATAAGAAAAGGTATAACAAGAAAACTACAGACCAATATTCCTCATGAATATAGATGCAAAAATCCTCAACAAAATCTGAGCAAACCAAATCCAATGGCACATCAAAAAAATAATTCATGATGACCAGGTGGGCTTTATGCCAGAGATGCAAGGCTGGTTCAGTATATGCAAGTCTATAAATGCAATTCACCACATAAATAAAAGCAAGAACAAAGACCATATGATTATATCAATAGATGCAGAAAAAGCATTTGACAAAATGCAGCACAATTTTATGATAAAAACCCTTAACAAAATAGGCATAGATGGGACATTCCTTAAAATTATTAAGGCCATACATGATAAACCCACAGCCAGTATCATACTGAATGGGGGAAAATTGAAAGTATTCCCATTTAGAACAGGAACCAGACAAGTTTTCCCACTATCCTCACTTCTATTCCACATAGTGCTGGAAGTCCTTGCCAGAGCAATCAAACAAGAGAGGGGAATTAAGGGTGTCCGAATGGGGGCAGAAGAGACCAAACTCTCCCTCTTTGGCGAGGATATGCTATTATGTCTAGAAAATTCCAAGGATTCAACCAAGAAACTCCTAGAATTGATAAACAAATTCAGTAATGTCTCAGGAGACATAATCAATGAGCACAAATCAGTGGCATTCATATACGCCAATAATAGACAAGCCAAAAATCAAAGATGCCACACCTTTCACAATAGCATCAAAGAAGATTAAATATTTAGGAATATATTTAACAAACGAGGTGAGAGATATTTATAGGGAGAACTACAAAACGCTGAGAAAAGAAATTGTAGAAGATGTATACAGGTGGAAATCCCTACCATGCTCACCGATTAGCAGAAACAATATTGTTTAAATGTCCATTCTTCCTAAAGTGATCTACAAAATTAATGAAAACCCTATCAAAATTCTACTGCCATTCTTTACAGATTTAGAAAAAATAATTCTATGCTACATCTGGAACCAAACAAGACCTCATATAGCCAAAGCAATGTTAAGCAAAAATAACAAATTGGAAGGCATTAGTCTACCTGACTTCAAACTTGACTACGAGCCTATACTAACCAAAACAGCATGGTACTGGCACAAGAACAGAGATATAGACTTTTGGAATAGGATGGAGATTCCAGATATAAAACCATCCTCATGCTGACATCTAATCTTCAACAAAGCAGACAAAAGTATACCTTGGGGAAAAGAATCTCTATTCAATAAGTGGTGCTGGGAAAACTGAATAGCCACATACAGAAGATTAAAACTGGATCCCCGCTACTCACCTCTCAGAAAAATCAACTCGGGATGGATAACAGACTTAAACCTAAAGTGTGAAACCTTAACAATTCTAGAATAAAATGTTGGGAAAACTCTTCTAGACATCAGCCTAGACAAAGTATTATTATTTATGACTAAGCCTCCTAAGGAAAATGGGAAAGAACAAAAATAAATAAATGGGACTTAATTAAATTAAAATGTTTCCACATAACAAGGAAAATAATCAACAGACTCAATAGACAATTTACACAATAGGAAAATGATTCACAAAATATATATCCTCCAAAGGATCATATCAAGAATCTAAATAGAACTCAAATAAATCAGCAAGATATAAAGTAATAAATAGGGAATATGTCAGCTGGTGATAATTTCTGTGGGGAAATAAACCAAGCAAGCTAAGAAGATGGAGAATGACAGGGCTTGAATGCCATTTGATATACATGGGTCATAGGTGTCTCCGAAAAGGTGATAGTTAGCTGTCTGAATAAGGACAGAGAGTGAGCCATGAAGATGTCTTGGAAACCATTCCAAGCTAACAGAAAATTGCATACAAAAACCTTGATATGTGAGTGTGTTTAGGATGTGGAGAAATAGCAAGCAACTATGACTGTAGTATAGTAAGCAAGAGGTAGGGATGTAGGAGATGAGGTCACAAAAATATGTAGGGGTCAGATCATAAAGGGTGGTGAAGCCCATGTTAAGTGCTTTTTTATTAGTCTAGGATTGAGGAAGCTATTGATGAGGTTTGAGCTCAGAGATGGTATGCTCAGACATATTTTAGAAAAATCTCTCAAGATACTGTGTGGAGAAGCAACAACAGAAGCACTGGAAGGTAAATAGAATGACTAGTTGGAAGGCTTTGTTAATGAGTCAGGTGAGATATGATGATGGATTAAGGCAGGATGGTAGTGGTAGACCTGGTAAGAAGTTGAATATGAGGTTTGTTTTCAAAGTATAATATAGTAAATACTATGGTGTTCTACCTAGATCCCCTTTTCAGGGTCAATGCACTCATTTTCCATCTACTGGGACTATAAATTGCTAAAAGTTCACAGTTGCATCCCCTTCAGAAAATACCCCTCAGACTCATAGAACTACTTTGCCCAGGATTGCACCCCTGTCCAGGGGCCAGCCTGCAGGCAATGCTTGGGAGATGCTGAGACACAATGGCTTAACTCCTTTATACCAACTACTTTTGACCTATTTAGTCTCTCACAGACGAATATCTAGATTGCTTTAAACTCTCTGCTATTACAGTAAGTAAAACTATGAACAGCCTTGTGTAGGTTGTTTGGAGAGCCTCTGTGGAAAATGCTTTGTAATGCATATCCAGTATCTGAATTTCAATATTAGAATAGATTTACCTAAAGTTATGCTGCATTGCTCTCAAGAATTACTACAATAATCTTCTCTCTTATCAGAAATGCCTGAAGGTTCCTATATTTACATATTTCTGCCAATAATTGGTAGCATTCTGCTGTCTAATGTTTGCCACGCTAAGAGATAGCTGGGAGTTCGATGGAGTTCTTTTTTTGTTTGTTTCTTTTTTTTAGTTTACTACACAGTTTTATTTTTAATTCCAAATAGATTTTGATTAGGACTGAAATTTGTAGATTGAGGTTTGATTAGTCAACATTGTCTCATGCTACATAATCTTTAAGACAGGTGAAAGTGGAGACATGATCATGAGTTTTGGCAACTATAATGTAATTATGATAAGCAATGATTATGAACAATTTCAGTAGTGTAGTGAGAAGTTAATCCAGGTTTCAAGATTGAATGGTGAAAAAAACCTGAGGAAGTAATATTCTTTTTTTTTTAATCTAAAAGTATTATGGGGGTACAAACATTTTTGGTTACAAGGATTGCTTTTGTAATGCTTGAGTCAGGGTTATAAGTGTGCCCATCACCCAGATAGTGTTCATTGTACCGGTTAGGAAGGATTTTGCCCATCCCCTCATCTACCTCCCCCTGATTGATTTCCATTTAGTTAAACTTGCCTCTGTGCACCTGTATACTCATCAGTTAGCTCCAATTTAATAGTGAGTAAATGTGGTGTTTGTTTTTCCATTCTTTAAATACTTTACTTAGGATAAGGGTCTCCAGTTCCATCCTTAGTATTGTAAAATGCGTTAAGTCATCCTTCCTCATGACTGAGTGGTATTCCATGGAAATAACATTCTTAAAAGTTACATAATAAAGGTATAGGAGCCTCAGCTAAACAACATAGTCACAGAATTTGCAATGATGAAAATCTCAAAGTCCCCGTTACAAATAAAGGAAAGTACACATCTTAGAAGAATCTAAATTTATCTATGTTTCATGAAGAATAAAAGGGGAAAATAAGCACCAAATATCATCTTATGAAAGACGGAATAAATGAAGAGAAAATCTGAGGAAAAGCGGAAGTGCTAAATTGGTGGAAACACCTTGCCATTTATTAATAGGTAAGTCAAAGGAAGTCAAAACTCTTAACAGCTGACTACCATTTGAAATGTAAAAAAAAAAAAAATGAGCATTGCTTGTTAGTATAAATACTGAGAATTATATGCATTGAATTCATTTTCAGCCTGGATTCAAAGCTTAAGAAAATGATAAATTTGTACTCTAAAGTAATATCTGAATAAAAATCATAGCTTATTATGTCAAATGGATTGATAAATTGTTTTTTTTTATTGTTTGTTGTTTATAGGGGTACAGATGTTTAGGTTACGTATGTTGCCCTTGGCCCCCCTTCCCCCCAACTCCCTTTTAATGCATCTAATATTTGTACTAGAAGATCCATCCCTGAAATTCTCCAATATGTACTCTGGCCTCTTCTGCTCAAGGTTATGTGGAGGGCAGAAAAACATCATTAGTACAATCAAATAAGTTTTTGCCATTTCTATGTCATTTAGATCTTCTCTACGATAAACTGCTATGGAGCCTTGAGAGTCTTACAGGATATCTGTGAGAAAGGGTGTGACACTGTCCACTGAAATAAACATTCCAAATTTTAAGTACTTGCGGAGTCTCTTTTTACTAAATATTTGTGATTGTTTTCTAGAAAAGGAAAGAATATTACCGCTTAACTTTTACAATTTTCATAATTATTAAGTTATATTCTTCACTATCCTAAACTTTATATTTCAGTATAAATATCATCAGAGTGAAAATGAATGATATTCTTGAGAAAAACTAGGGATTTTCCACTGTACTTCCTTTTCTAAAACCTGCTTTGAAAGCACATTTATTTTTACTAATGGAAAAACATACTAATAAGTCAATTAAGGTCATGAGGAAGTCTGTATGCCAGCTCCAAAATCCACATTGATTAATGATAGAAGGCTTGAAATTATTCATGAGGACATGACTATTTCAGATAGCAGAATTTCTTGGGATTTTTTTCCCAATTTCTTGGGATTTTTTTCATCATGATCAAAAGTCTGTGCATAAGTTTCTTACACTAGCAGAACCACAAAAAATTTAGACTGGCAAACATTGCCCCAACACAATGTGGCTGTTCTAACTGCCCTGGGAAATCACTAAGAATGTAGATTTCAAATGGTTATATTTTCAGTAAATTGGATTAAATTGACCATTCTAAGACTGCTTGGTTTAACTGCTGCATTTCTATAAATAAAACATTCTTTCCTAAATTTCAATGACTAATTTTTATTTAGAGACTTTCTTAGTTGTTTTGTGTGTGTGTGTGTGTGTGTGACATCCACTTGCTCTTGCCCTTCTGCTTGTTTTTATATCATAATTTCTTACTGTTTTATAAAGACTTTTCCTTTCCCTTACCCCTTTGAGTATTGAAACAAACTGAATATAAAGTCATTGTTGGATTGCTATGTAATTTTCAGTGAGTTTCTAGTGAATTAATCTCTCAACTGCTAATGATGTCTGCTGTCTTTCACAGTGCTAATTTTCCTCATGTGTATTGGAATTTTGGTTTGCAGGCTTATATAAACTGAGATTTACTTTCTTTTGTTTTCTTTTTTATATTTCAGCATATTATGGGGGTACAGATGTTCATGTTACGTATGTTTCCCTTGCCCTCCCTCCCCCCAAGTCCAAGCTTCAAGTGTGTCCATCCTCCGGAAGGTGTGCATCGCACTCATTGTTCGTGCAGATGCCTGTCCCCTCCTCCCCTTTCCCCTTCCCCCTGCCCAACATCCAATAAATGTTATTCTTGTATGTGCACTTAAGTGTTGATCAGTTAATACTAATCTGATGGTGAGTACGTGTGGTGTTTGTTTTTCCATTCTTGGGATACGTCACTTAGTAGGATGCATTCCAGCTCTATCCAGGAGAATACAAGAGGTGCTATATCACCATTGTTTCTTAAAACTGAATAGTACTCCATGGTAAATACATAACACATTTTATTAGTCCACTCATGTATTGATGGACACTTGGGTTATTTCCACATCTTCACAATTGTGAACTGTGCCGCCATTAAACATTCGGGTGCAAGTGTCTTTTTTATAGAGTGTCATCATTTGATCTTTTGGGTAGATGCCCAGTAATGGGATTGCTGGATCAAATGGTAATTCTACTTGTATGTCTTTGAGGTATCTCCATATTGCTTTCCACAGAGGTTGCACTAGTTTGCAGTCCCACCAGCACTGTATGAGTGTTCCTATCTCTCTGCATCCATGCCAACATTTATTGTTTTGGGACTTTTTGACAAAGGCCAGTCTCAATGGAGATAAGTGATATCTCACTGTGGTTTTGATTTGCATTTCCCTGATGATTAGAGATGTTGAGCATTTTTTCATAGGTTTTTGGGCCATTATTCGGTCTTCTTTTGAAAAGTTTCTGTTCATGTCCTCTGCCCACTTTTTGATAGGGTTTTTTGAATTTTTCTTGTTAATTTTCCTGAGTTCTAAGTAGATTCTAGTTATCAGCCCTTTATCAGATTTGTAGCATGCAAAAATTTTCTCATATTCTGTAGGTTGTCTGTTTGCTCTTGTGACCATTTCTTTGGCTGTGCAGAAGCTTTTTTAATTTAATCAGGTCCCATTTATTTATTTTGGTAGTTGCTATGATTGCCTTTGGGGTCTTCTTCATAAATTCTTTGCCTAGGCCAATGTCTAGAAGAGTATTTCCAACTTCTTCCTCTAGAATTCTAATAGTTTCACTCCTTAGGTTTAAATCTGTTACCCAGCGTGAGTTGATTTTTGTGAGAGGTGAAAGGTGTGGATCCTGATTCAGTCTTCTACATGTGGCTATCCAGTTTTCCCAGCACCATTTATTGAATACGGATTCTTTACCCCAGTGTACGTTTTTGTCTGCTTTGTCAAAGATTAGATGGCTATATGAGGATGGTTTTATATCTGGGTTCTCAGTTCTGTTCCACTGGTCAATGGCTAGATGCAGAAAAAGCATTTGACAAAATTCAGCACCCTTTTATGGTAAGAACACTTAACAAAATAGGCATAGACGGGCCTTTCCTAAAAATGATACAAGCCATATATGACAAACACACAGCCAACATCATACTGAATGGGGAAAAATTGAAAGCATCCCCACTTAGAACTGGAACCAGACAAGGTTGCCACTATCTCCACTTCTATTGAGCATAGTGCTGGAAGTCCTGGCCACAGCAATCAGGCAAGAGAGTGGAATTAAAGGCATATGAATGAGAACGGAAGAGATCAAACTCTCACTATTTGCCGATGATATGATATTACATCTAGAAAACCTCAAGGATTCAACCAAGAGGCTCCTGGAATTGATAAAGGAATTCAGTAAAGTCTCAAGATATAAAATCAATACACACAAATCAGAGGCTTTCATATACACCAATAGCAGTCATACCGAGAACCAGATCAAAAACTCAATTCCCTTCACAACAGTAACAAAGAAAATAAAATACCTAGGAATATATTTAACTAAGGAGGTAAAAGACCTCTACAGAGAGAACTATGAAACATTGAGGAAGGAAATAGCAGAGGATGTAAACAGGTGGAAAACCATAGCATGCTCTTGGGTTAGTAGAATCAACATTGTTAAGATGTCTATACTACCCAAAGTGATCTACAGATTCAACGCAATCTTTATTAAATACCAACATCATTCTTCACAGATGTAGAAAAATTAATTCTATGCTTCGTATGGAACCAGAGATGACCCCACATAGCAAAAACAACTCTAGGCAATAAAAACAAAATGGGAGGTGTCAATTTACCAGACTTCAAACTCTATTACAGGGCTGAAATAATCAAATAAGCTTGTTACTGGCACAAAAACGGAGGCTTTTGTTTTCTATCCTCAACCTCTACTCATATCACCACCACCACCATCACAAGTACCACCCTGGTATGCCCACATATAGCAACTCTGTAGGGGTGGAAACCTATCCCTCAGTCTGGAATGCAGGCTCAAGGCTCCTGCCTGCAATTATGATCGTGTATCAAAATTAATCAAGCCAGGAGATAATATAGCCCCAATATTGGCTCTGATACTTTTAATTCATAACTTTTCCTTGAAATAGAGCTTTGTATAAGGCATTGCACCAGACTGCAGTCAGTTGTTGCTTTTCTCAGCTCTTTCTTATTAAAAAAAAAAGGGGGCAACATCAGCCATTTCTTTCAAGCTTAGACATTGAATATACAAACAAACAATGGCCAGACCAAATATGACAATAGAACTCTGACCCACAACTTCTGCAGCAATCATCCCAGGAAGCCGCCCCAAGACCTCTGTAGCAATTGGCCCAAAACAAAAAGGACTTTGTCAATGACTGCTAGCTTCTCTAACTTTTGTTCCTATTTCTAGCTCAGGAGACAAAAGAGAAAGGCAGATCTGTCCCCCAAACCAATGGTATGGGATGCCCACTTCTAATTAGCCTTCCTCTAGCTTCCCTTTGTCAACAACCTCCAATCAGAACATACATGAAGCCTTCCCCTTTTCTCACTGTAAAGCTTTCCCACTCCCCTGAATGCCTTTGAATCTGTGCCAAATGCAACTGATAGTGGCCAATTCCTTTGCATAGCAAGCTCCAAATGAATACTCTCTGCTTATTCTCATTTGAGTAGTCTTCATTTATTTCCACAAAGCAGTGGGTCTTGATTTGGTTCCCCACATCAAGGGGGGTACTTTTAATTACCCTAAGGGAATAAATTTCCTATATACTCCACCCCATTTCAAGATCCTGATGCTTGACCAGTTTCACTTGAACAGAGACACATATTTCTTATTAAAGCTATATTGTTATACATATTTTTTATTTTTCTATTTTATCTAGCATGGATTTGTGTTTGGAGTAGAAGACTTTGAAGTATGACCATGTAATGTTATCTTAAATATAAATCACACCCTTTATTCCATAACATGTTTTTTTTTTTTGCTTCTGACAGTAATAGACAATAGACAGAATTCATCACTGCCCTGTTTGTATGAGATGATACACAGATAATAATAATCATTATATTAATGAAGGCACATGATGCTGACATTTTGTTAATAACTATTACGTTGGTGATAATTGCCAGGAAATAATAGCTCATAGTGTGTGTTCAATGACCACCTTCATAAGATGGATGACGATTTCTTTTTGCCAATTGATCAATCAAAAAAGTTGAAATACAGAGTTGTGAATCATCAATGCAAAATAATGCATAAGACTCCGTGTGAAACTTACTTGCAATCAGTTTTGATCACAAAACCTGACTGAAGGATAGTTTCAACACAAAGATATCCGTATAAGAATCTCAAAGACCTCTTAAATATAGCAAAGAGTCAGCAGAATACCCTGACATTGAAAGACATCAATGGGAATGATATTAGGCCTTTATGTAATTCCTTGTAAAATTAATAAAATCTTTCAAACCGCTCTAAACACAATACTCTTAGAGAATATTATTAGCTAAATCTTCAAGAAAAGTGTGTGTTGGTGTGTGTTTGTATGTGAGTGTCTGTACATGCACATCTATAAAGAAGGTGGGGTGGGTGGAGGAGGAACACCAACAGATGAAGTTGTTAAAATATAGTTTTGGTATACATGGATGCTTTTTCTTGTAAATTCCTCACTGAGGTCTCCCACTACAAAAGAGATCAGTTATTTAATGTGACAATCACTTTTCCCACCAGTTCAGTGAAGCCTGAAAATCACAACAAAAAATGAATTCCTATGTCCTAAGGCTTTATTCTATGTTAAAATGCAAGCCCCAGGAAATCTTATCACTGTGAAGGCAGTGAAAACACCTTAGGCAAATTACTTAACTTCTCTAAGCCTCAGTCTCCTAAATTATAAATGAGATAATGTGTGTGTGCATATATATTATATATCATATGTATCAGGGTGAATGCATAGTACATACTCAGTAAATGGTAACTAAAGATTTTGCTCAGCTATTTATCCTTCCCAAGCATCTGCAAATATGGAAATACTCCTGGTGCTTAGCACACAACAAACTTTCGTTTTGTTTCCACCTCCTACTCTACACTATTATTAACCCTTTATTGTGTATGACTTCACTAAATACTTTTCCAAGAAACTGTTTTGACAAGGGAGGAAAATAAGAAGAACACTGAAAGTCTTCAGCAGAGGAGTGCTACCACTAAATAGTAGAAGAGCTACTGAAGAAAAGGCTGGGAAAGATCCAGGTTACATGCACTTGCCAAGTTTGTCTTTAATATAGAAAAACTTCAGATTTTTTTTTTCTTTCCATATAACTGCTATCTAATCACATGGCTTGATTTTTATTTTCTATAATAGAAATTGTAATGTATCCAAGATAACTGTCATCTACATAATAAAGGTAGTTAGTTTGCATATGATGTACCCTAATGAGAAATCCATACTCCAGAGGAGGTAATTAAGCACCTCTGGTATGGATATAGAAAAATACACCCTGAAGGTACATTAATCAGCATAAGGAATGTTAGAAATGATTTTTTTCATTGGTGAAATAAATAATGTTCAAGATGTGATTGAAACATTGCTCAGGTGCCACTGTTCTTGCATGAGCAAGGTTTAAAAGTATGACATACCTGGTAGCCTATACTTTTGAGGCAGTCCTTAAGGTCTAAAGTCCCATTGGTTCTGTGTCACTTCATTTGATGAAAGACACTCTTCCCTGAACCATCCACAAAACTGGCTGATCCAGCCATCAAGTAATAGCCAGAGAGACTGAGGACATAGCGTGGGACTACTCCTGAGCTACAAGAATAGGTAGTATGATTGTTTCTGCCTGCTTTTTTTAACAAGTGTATCTTTGGCAAAATTGGATCTAAGATTTGCTTTTCTATCACCTACCGGAAAGGTCATGGGGGAAGCAAATGTATAAAGCACTAACTGTCTGTAATTTCCAAAGTCTAGTGGAAAACCCCAAAATAACCAAATAATTAATGAATGGCTTAATTAAATTAGGTCAGTTTATAATACCTGGTATAACCAAATGTGTAATATTTACCTAGGTATAGAGCAAAAGCAAAACAAAAAATGGCTTTCCAAGACAATATTTGGATATTGGTAAAGTACTAAGAACTTACTATCATTTCTAATTTTTCATGTTTTTTAAAGGAAGAAAGGGAATAATTCCGGAAGATATTTCTAAATAAATCCATAGTACCGCACAGTACAAAAAAATAAATGGGAACAAGAGTGGGGAATCAGAAAACCAACCTAACCTAAGGGGGCAATTTTATTACCATTCTTCTGAAGGTTTTTGATTTGGATATAAGAATCTAAGATGTTGGAAGTGAGGGCTTATATGATGCTTAAGTTACTAATCATAGAAAAGAATTTGCAAAAGAGATAGAAAAAGATCAAACTTGGTTAATATACACTAAAGGAGTAGACATCATTATTTAAAAAAAATAAAATAAATTTAGGAAGTCTTCTTAGGAGAACCTGGAGTCCTCTTCAAGGATGGAGAAGTCTTCTCTTGCTCGTGATGAAATGGATATTTACAGCATGGTGAAAGAGCTGGCTCACAGCTAATATAACAGATTTAGTAGCAATGAATGAAGTTATACTCAAAGCCGAAGATAAACTAGCCATAAATAGATGGGTTTACTGTGATGCATAACTAGAATGAAATGAAACTAGAATGAAACCAGAGTCAGGATGTCCCAGAAATTGCTTTTAATGAAGGGAATGGAACTCATAGCTCATCTTTTACCAGGATTGCTTCTCTAATTAACATATTAGAGAGCAAAGAGACCAGAAAAGGACAGCAATAGATGCCCTGTGTTTAGTAGATAAATGTTCATGTGAGAATAGGCTCACTTTAGCTATTCAATGATAGAAATGGGACAGTAAATTATCTGGAAGAGAGAATCCAGGTAGATGAGGTAGTTAAGGCAGTACTGAGAAAACGACCCTAGATTTTGGACACAATACTTATTGAAGCAATCCTAAGGGGAAGTGAACTTTGGAGATTAGGTCTCTCAAGAAAAATAAACCAAACTGAGCTTGGCCCTAAATATCTCAAGACAAAAGGGTAGCAGCCCACTAAAATTAAAGTTGATAAGGAATCCACAATGCTAATCTGAGAGTGAGATGGGCCCAGATTATTCTCAAGATTTAAAAGGTCAATACAGATAATTAATATTAATTGGCACTGGGACCCAAGTGATGATTGCTCTGGGAAATAGAGAATTATTTGAAGATTTGTGTAATATAGACACACAGATAATGAAAACTAAGATTAAACTGGAAATATAAGGTGTCCAAGCAGGCAAATGAACTAGTAGCAGCCAAAACCTCAGAGTGAATAATCAGAATGGATACATTGGGGTGGGAAAAGCCATTTTGAATTTGATAAATAAGTTCAATATTTTTATGATAATGGTCAGAAGGCTAAATGGCAACATGTCAAACTGCCTACTTCAAAGTATATATGTAATACAGTCGTTATGGAAAAAAGTATCATTGTTCCTCAAAAAATAAAAATAGGATTGCCATATGATCTAACAATCCCACTTTTGGGTATATACCAAAAGAATTGAAAGCAAGTATACCAAAAATATAATTGTACACCCATGTTCACAGTAGCATTACTCACAATAGTTAAACCCAAGGATCCATTGACAAGTGAATGGATAAGCAATGTGTGATATATACATACAATGGAATATTATTCGGCCTTAAAAAGGAAAGTAATTCTGACACATGCTACAACATGGATAAACCTTAAGGACATTATGTTAAGTGAAATAAGCCTGTCAGAAAGACAAATACTGTATGATCCCACTTACATGAGATATCCAGAATAGTCAAATTTATAGAAATGGAAAGTAGATGGGTTGTTATCAGGGGCTGAAGAAAGAGGGAAATGGGTAGTTGTTTAATGGGTATTGAGTTTCAGTTTTGCAAAATGAAAAAGTTCTAGAGATTGGATGCACAACCACTTGAATACACTTAACATTACTGAACTGGGTACCTAACAATGGTTAAGATGGTAAATTTTATGTTGTGTGCTTTCTTCTACCACAATTAAAAAAATCAAGGGATAATTATCAGATAAACATTTGTGTACCTGCCATGCAAATCAGGAAATAAAATATTAGAAAATATTAGAAATAAAATATTAGAAAAAATAAAGAAAAAAGTATGTATTTAATATCCACAAAAGGGAATTAGAGGGGAAACAAGCTGAATCCTCCCTGAATATAAAATATTTGAAGGATAAAGGGGTAATTTAAAAGACTACATCTCCATTTAATTCTCTAGGATAATGGTGAAGAAACCTTAAAACAATTATTAATTGTTACAGCAGTGGGTATACTGACTATACTGTCCAAATAACTAATGAATTAATTAGAGCCTCTGAAAAATGTTTAGCTATAATATATTTCCCTATCATGTTTTTCAACATATGAACTGAAAAGAAAGGTGAATTAACCTGCCATCACTTGCCAAGGAACGCAATATACATTTATCTTCCTTGAGTAGGGTTGCATCATCTTTAAAATACAAGTATTTTATAGGGAAGGAGGTAGAGGGAGGCACCATCTGTTTGCGCTAATTTATAACAGCTGTTAAGCAGAGTATAGTGACAACCCCCTAGACCAACCATTTAATTGAGATATGTCAATCATCAGGCATTAGGAACTCTACATCTTAGTGTCAGAAATGGTTCTTGCAGAATCAAGAAAGGGCCAGCTGTGTATCAGTCTGGATTTAACTGCAGATAACAGAAATCTATCTTGCTGTTATAAACAAAATGGTGTTTACTGCAGGAAATTAAGTATTTAAAAACTGTGAAAAAGACTAAGGAAGCAGGCTGTAGGCTGAGGCTTGGATTAATTTTCAAGCTACATCAGGAATGAAGAAGGAGAAATTACAACTGATGACAGGAAATACAAAATATCATCTATGAATACTATAAAAACCTCTATGCACATAAACTGAAAATGTGCAGGAAATGGATACATTTTTAGAAACACACAGCCTCCCTTGGCTCAGCCAGGAAGAAATAGAACTCCTGAACAGACCAATATCAAGTACAGAAATTGAAGTAGCAATAAAATATCTTCTTAAAAAGTAAAGTCTCAGACCAGACTGTTTCACACCCGAATTTTACCAGACCTATAAAGAGGAAATGGTGCCTATCCAGCAGAACTGGAACCAGAAAAGGTTGCCCTCTATCACAGCTTCTATTCAACTTATTGCCCGAAGTCCTAGCCAAAGAAATCAGAAAAGAGAAGGAAAACAAGGGAATCCAAATGGGGGCAGAAGAGCTCCCTAGAGCTCCTAAATCTAGAAAACCCCAAAGATTATGCCATGAGACTACTGGAAATGATAAACAAATTCAGCAAAGTCTCGGGTTATAAAATCAATGTACAGAAATTGATAGCATTCCTCCTATAAACCAACAACAGTCAAACTGAGAATCAAATCAAAAACTCAATAGCAATAAAGAAAATAAAATATCTAGGAATATATTTAACTAAGAAGGTAAAGACCTCTACAGGGAGAACTACAAAACAGTGAGGAAGGAAATAGCAGAGTACATAAACAGGTGGAAAATCACACCATGTTCATGGGTCGGCAGAATCAACATTGTTAAAATGTCCATAACACCCAAAGTGCACTACAGATTCAATGTAATCCCTATTAAAATGCCAACA
This sequence comes from Indri indri, assembly GCA_004363605.1. Taxonomy (NCBI): domain Eukaryota; kingdom Metazoa; phylum Chordata; class Mammalia; order Primates; family Indriidae; genus Indri; species Indri indri. The sequence goes on from RJWJ010004295.1 coordinate 62,160, forward strand.
TGACTTTTTTCAGATCTAGAAAAAATAATTCTACCCTTCTTATGGAACCAGAGAAGACCGAATATAGCAAAAGCAATCATAAGCAAAAAGAACAAATTGGGAGGCATCAACTTACCAGACTTCAAGCTATACTACAAGGCTAAAGTAACTAGAACAGCATGGTGCTCACACAAGAACAGAGACATAGACGAATGGAACACAACTGAAAATCCACATACAAAACCATCCTCATACAGCCATCTGATCTTTGACAAAGCAGACAAAAATGTACACTGGGGAAAAGAATTCTTATGCAATAAATGGTACTGGGGAAACTGGAGAGCCACATGTAGAAGACTGAAACAGGATCCACACCTTTCACCTCTCACAAAAGTCAAGTCATGGTGGATAATAGACTTAATCCTAAGGCATGAAACTATAAGAATTCTAGAAGAAAATGTTGGAAAAACTCTTGTAGACATTGGCCTAGGCAAAGAATTTATGAAGAAGACCCCAAAGGCAATCATCCCCGAAACAAAAATAAATAAATAGATCTGATCAAATTAAAAAGCTTCTGCACAGCCAAGAAAACTATCACAAGAGCAAACACATGACCTGCAGAATAGGAGAAAATATTCACATTACTCATTCCATAAAGGGCTGATGACTAGAATCTATATAGAAGTCAGGAAAATCAACAAGAAAAAATCAAACAACCATATCAAAAAGTGGGCAAAGGACATGAACAGAAACTTTTCAAAAGAAGACAGATTAATGGCCAACAAGCACATGAAAAAATGCTCAACATCTCTAATCATCAGGGAAATGCAGATCAAAGCCACAATGAGGTAACACTGATCTCCAGTGAGAATGGCCTTTATCAAAAAGTCCCGAAACAATAAATGTTGGCATGGATGTGGAGAGATAGAAACACTCATACACTGCTGGTGGAAATGAAAACTAGTACAACCTCTGTGGAAAGCAAAACGGAGATACCTCAAAGAGATACAAGTAGAAGTACCATTTGATCCAGCAATCCCATTACTGGGCATCTACTCAAAGGAACAAAATACATTCTATAAAAAAGACACCTGCACCCAAATGTTTATAGCAGCACAGTTCACAACTGCAAAGATATGAAAACAACCCAAGGGCCCATCAATACATGAGTGGACTAACAAAATGTGGTATATGTATACCATCCAGTTCTACTCAGCCACAAAAAAACAATGGTGATCTAGCTCCTCTTGTATTATCCTGGATAGAGCTGGAGCCCATTCTACTAAGTGTGATGTCACAAGAATGGAAAAACATGCACCACATGTATTCACCATCAAATTGGTATTAACTGACCAACATTTATGTAGTAGTAACATTCATCGGGTGTCAGGCAGGTGGGAGGGGGAGGAGGGGATGGGTGTATTCACACCTAATAGGTGCGATGTGCACTGTCTGGTGGATAGACACGCTTGGAGCTATGACTCGGGAAGGGCAAAGGCAATATATGTAACCAAAATATTTGTACCCCCGTAATATGCTGAAATAAAGAAAAATTCAAAGAAGTTTTCAGAACACAACCAGAAAATGTGTCTGTGAAGGAAACTGCTCTGTCTCTCTTCATCAGTCAGGAAGACGGAGAATCAGGAAGCTGACATAAAAGGTTTGTGTCTGAACTTCTGTATCCAGGTGTGCACCAACTTCATTATGATCCAAAGAACAGGAGGCTGCTGTTATACTGTTTCTGCAGTTGTGACTTAGTTGTGATTTGAAGATTATGAAAACTTGGCTTGCCACATACACTGGATCTGCACCAGCAATATAGATGCATCATTGACTGTAGTCTCAATTCCACTTAATTTATTTTCTAATTAAAATATGATTGGAAAAACCTAAGCCTCATCAGAAAAAAAGGAGTCTAGGGGAGGAGCCAAGATGGCAGACGAGAAAAGCCGCAAGTCAGAGTGTCTCTGAAAAAAAGACAAATTTTAGAAGAAAGAGAAAAAAATAAACTAGCAGAGAAACACAGATTGGGTGAGGGTCAGAAGGAAGTGTGCCAGAAACTACAGGAGACTCCACGGGAAGACATTGCGGAGGAGAACTGGAAGTAGAAAGGTCCCAAGAGCCTTGGAGACCAGCGACAAGGGTAGGTGGAGCGGTTAACTTTCCCCTCCCTTGCATCTCGGACTGTTGGTGGGCTCCTGAGCAGTTGGAGAGACCTGCCAACACCAGCCAAGAGATGGCTGCCGCCACTGAGCAGTGGCCTCCTGCGGACACAGCGCTGGGTTCCCAGTCTCCTTGGGGTACCTCCCCAGGTGCAGACCCGAGCCTATTGGCAGAAGCCATAGTGCTCCATTCTCTCCTTCACCCTCACTACCTGAGAATGCCCAGAGAGATAATTTAACCATCACACGGAGACATCTCTGAGGGACGGGACTTTTCCTTTTGGGGATGTACAGCAGACTGAGGGGTACTCAGACTGTGAGCTCCCTACCTGGCAGCCCTCCCAGGTGCTGCTTGCCTGGGAACTCCAGGAGAGTGGGGCAAATCCCAAGGTGGAGTGAAATTGATCCAGCTTGGGCACCCTGTAGGTGATTCAAGACCAGCACCCCTCCCATGGAAGAGTCAGGGATAGATCTCCAGGGCCCAGGGGATAGGCCTGCAGATCAGACTCCATACACCCAGGTCATGATCGCGCTGCCCTGGGGCACAGATGAGAGATCTGTGAAAGAGCCTACTGAAGAGTGTGTGCATTCAGGGGCAGATCAGCGTGCCTGAGTGGCAGCCCTCCTCCCACAAGAGGACTGTGCACCCAGCTCAGGCTGCAATCCTGGGTAGGGAACCTCCCAGCCCACGTAACAGCTGGGGGAGATCCGTCGGCCTGAGGTCCTGCTTGCTGGCAGAGGCCGGGGAGAGGCCACGGAGAGGGGGAAAGTGGAGGGGAGCTAGACCTGCTCCAGAGTGTGGGTTTTGGACAGCCCCACCCCCCAAGCCCAGACTTTCACCTGAGCCAAGCCATTTCAGCCCCTACTGGCAGCTTTGAAAAGAAACAAAGAACAGACCTTTGACCCCTGCAAACAGCAGTTCTGGAGCCTGAGGGCAGGCTTACCCAACCCAGCCGAATCCAGAATCACTTCAGGTCCTGCCCCCACTGAGGTGGAGAACAAGGACACACCTGGACGTCCCAGGACCCCACCCATCACCTGAGGCACAAGAGGGTCTCTCTAGAGGAAAAAGATCTAGCGACAGGACCCAAAAACAGCACGCTCCTCCCTGCAAGTGCCACCTACTGACAAGGAGGTCATCCTGCACACGCTTTTACTGCATATACTGCATCTACTGATTCTTCATAAAGGGTGTGGTCAAATCTCACCCACAAAAAAACATCTACTGGCTCAGAGACTAAATGGGGCATGTCATTATACAAACGAAAACCTAAAGGCAAGAAGGAGCAACTGATCCAGATGGGAAGGAACCAGTGAAAGAACTCTGGAAGTATAAAGACTCAAATGGAAAGCACACCTCCAAAGAGGAATAACAGCTCCCCAGCAATGGACATTAACCAAACTCAGAACACTAAAATGACAGAAGAAGAATTTCAAGCATGGATTGTAAGAAAACTGAATGATATGCAAGAAAAAATGGACAAACAACACAAATAAACCAAAAAAAATATCCAGGACTTGGAAGAGAAATTCACTAAAGAAATTGAAATATTAAAGAAAAATCAAACTGATCTCCTGGAAATGAAGGACTTATTCAGGGAACTAGAAAACACCGTGGAAAGCCTCAAGAACAGGGTAGATCAAACAGAAGAAAGAATCTCAGAGATTGAAGACAACTCCTTCCAATTAAATAAGTCAGTCACAGGGATCGAGCAGAAAATTAAGAGAAAAGAAATAAGCCTACAAGAAATGTGGGATTATGTGAAAAAAACTGAACCTGAGGGTGTTAGGGGTTCCGAAAGGTGAAGAAGAAAACACTCACAGGCTGGATAAGCTATTTGAAGAATTAATAGAGGAGAATTTTCCAGGCCTTGGTAAAAATCTAGATATACAGGTACAAGCAGCTCAATGGACCCCGAGGAGATTCAATGCAAATAGGAAGACACCACGTCATGCAGTGATCAGATTGACCAAAGTATCCACTAAAGAAGCCCTTCTACGAGCTGTAAGGTGAAAGAAACAAGTAACATAAAAAGGAAAGCCCATCAGAATAACACCAGATTTATCAATTGAAACCCTGCAAGCAAGAGGAGTTGGGGCCCATTGTCACTCTTCTGGAACAGAATAATGCCCAGCCTAGAATCCTGTACCATGCAGAACTATGCTTCATATATGAAGGAGAAATAAAGACATTCTCAGATAAGCAAAGACTGAGGGAATTCACCAAGACAAGACCAGCTCTCCAAGAAGTACTCAAAACAGAATTACATAAGGATCAGCACAATAAACATTCTCAAATGTGAAACCACTCAAAAGTGAAAGATCAAAGGCTAGATTCCACAGTGGCTCAAGAGAGAAAACAAAGCAAAAAAATGCAACCCAACAGAATGAACAGTAATTCACCCCACTTATCGCTTCTCTCAATAAATGTGAATGGTTCGAACTCCCCTCTCAAGAGACATAGGCTGGCTGAATGGATGAAAAAAAAACAAGCCAAGCCTCTGCTATCTCCAGGAAACGCACCTAACCTGCAAGGATGCATTATAGACTCAAAGTAAAGGGGTGGAAATAAATATTTCAAGCAAATGGAAGCCAAAAGAAGGCAGGTGTAGCAGTTTTGATATCAGATAACTTGTTTTTTTAATCAACAAAAGTAATAAAAGACAAAGAGTGTCACTATACAATGATGAACGGTACAGTTCAACAAGAAGACATAACAATTCTAAATATGAATGCACCCAACTTAGGTGCACCCAGATTCCTAAAGCAAACTGTACTTGATTTAAACAAACTGATAGACAGCAACGCCATAATAGTCGGAGGCTTCAACACCCCACTGACAGCACAGGACAGATCCTTCAAACAGAAAATTAGCAAAGAAATAATGGACTTAAACAGAACTCTAGAACAAATGGGCTCAACTGACATTTACAGGACATTCTACCCCAAAACCACTGAACACACATTCTTCTCATCAGCTCTTGGGACATTCTCTAAGATCGAACATATTCTAGGACACAAAGCATTTCTCAAAAAATTTAAAAAAAGAGAAATCATACCATGCATCTTCTCAGATCACAGTGGAATAAAAACAGAAATCAACCCCAAGAGAAACTCTCATCTCTGCACAAAGTCATGGAAATTAAACACCTTTCTGCTGAACGATTCCTTCATAAACAAGGAAGTAAAGATGCAAATCAAAAGATTCTTTGAAATAAATGACAAAGGTGACACAAGTTATCGAAATCTGTGGGACACAGCAAAAGCAGTCCTGAGAGGAAACTTTATTTCCATAAATGCCTATATCCAAAAGTCAAAAAGATAACAAATAGACAACCTAATGAATCGACTCAAGGAACTGGAAAAAGAAGAACAGGCCAACCCCAAACCCAACAGAAGATGGGAAATTAATAAGATCAAATCAGAACTAAATGAAATCGACAACAGGGAAACTATATGGAAGATTAATAAAGCAAAAAGTTGGTTCTTTGAAAAAATAAAATTGACACACCTTTGGCTAAACTAACAAAAAACAGAAAAGAAAAATCCCTCATAAGCTCCATCAGGAACAAAAAAGGAGAAGTCACAACTGATGCCATGGAAATCCAAGATATAATTTATGAGTATTACAAAAACCTTTATGCACACAAACTGGAAAATGTGGAGGAAATGGACAAATTTTTAGAAACACACAGCCTCCCTAGGCTCAACCAGGAAGAAATAGAATTCCTGAACAGACCAATATCAAGGACTGAAATTGAAACAGCAATAAAAAACATTCCAAAAAAGAAAAGTCCCGGACCCTATGGTTTCACACCCAGATTTTACCATACCTACAAAGAAGAACTGGTGCCTATCCTGCAGAAATTATTCCACACCATCGAGAAGGATGGATTCCTCCCCAACACATTTTATGAAGCCAACATAACCCTGATGCCAAAACCAGGAAAGGATGCAACAAAAAAAGAAAACTACACACCAATATCCCTTATGAATATAAATGCAAAAATTCTCAACAAAATTCTAGCTAACCGAATCCAGGTGCTTATTAAGAAAATAATCCATCATGACCAAGTGCACTTCATTCCAGAGATGCATGGATGGTTCAACATATGCAAATCTACAAACGTAATTCACCACATAAACGAAAGCAAAAACAGGAACCATATGATTCTCTCAATAGATGCAGAAAAAGCATTTGACAAAATTCAACACCCATTTATGATAAGAACACTTAACAAAATAGGCATACATGGGGCTTACCTAAAAATGATACAAGCCATTTATGACAAACACACAGCCAACATCACACTGAATGGGGAAAAATTAAAAGCATTCCCACTTAGAACTGGAACCAGACAAGGTTGCCCACTATCTTCACTTCTATTCAACATAGTGCTGGAAGTCCTGGCCACAGCAATCAGGCAAGAGAGTGGAATTAAAGGCATACGAATGGGAACAAATAGTGAGAGTAAACTCTCACTATTTACTGATGACATGATAGTATTTCTAGAAAACCCCATGGATTCAGACAAGAGGCTCATGGAATTGATATATGAATTCAGTAAAATCTCAGGAAATAAAATCAATACAGAGAAATCAGAGGCTTTCATATATGCCAATAGCAGTCATACCGAGAACCTAATCAAAAACTCAATTCCCTTCACAATAGCAACAAAGAAAAAAAAGTATTGAGGAATATATTTAACTAAGAGGGTAAAAGGTCTCTACAGGGAGAACTATGAAACACTGAGGAAGGAAATAACGGAGTATGTAAACATGTGGAAAACCATACCATGCTCGTGGGTCAGCAGAATCAACATTGTTAAGATGTCTATCCTACCCAAAGTGATCTACACATTCAATGCAATCCCTATTGAAATACCAACATCATTCTTCACAGATGTATAAAAATTAATTCTACGCTTCATATGGAACCAGAGAAGACCCTGCATAGCAAAAACATTTCTAGGCAATAAAAACAATGGGAGGTATCAACTTACCAGACTTCAAACTTTATTATAAGGCTGTGGTAATCAAAAGAGCTTGGTACTGCCGCCAAAATAGAGCCATTGACCAGAGGAACAGAACTCAGAACCCAGACATAAAACCATCCTCATATAGCAACCCAATCTTTGACAAAGCAGACAAAATCATACACTGGGGAAAAGAACCCTTATTCAATAAATGGTGCTGGGAAAACTGGATAGCCACATGTAGAAGACTGAACCTGGATCCACACCTTTCACCTGTCCCAAAAATCAACTCACAGTGGGTAATAGACTGAAACCTGAGGAGTGAAACTATTAGAATTCTAGAGGAAGATGTTGGAAATACTCTTCTAGACATTGGCCTAGGCAAAGAATTTATGGAGAAGACCCCAAAGGCAATCACAGCAACAACCAAAATAAATAAATGGTACCTGATCAAATTAAGAAGCTTCTTCACAGCCAAAGAAACTGTCACAAGAGCAAACAGACAACCTACAGAATGGGAGAAAATTTTGCTTGCTACAAATCCGATAAAGGGCTCATAACTAGAATCTACTTAGAACTCAGGAAAATCAACAAGAAAAAAAATCAAACAATCCTATCAAAAAGTGGGCAAAGGACATGAATAGAAATTTTTCAAAAGAAGACAGAATAATGGCCAAGAAATATATGAAAAAATGTTCAACATTTCTAATCATCAGGAAAATGCAAATCAAAACCACAATGAGATATCACTTATCTCCATTGAGACTGGCCTTTATAAAAAAAAGTCCCAAAACAATAAATGTTGGCGTGGATGTGGAGAGATAGGAACACTCATACACTGCTGGTGGGACTGCTAACTAGTACAACCTCTGTGGAAAGCAATATGGAGATACCTCAAAGAGATACAAGTAGATCTACCATTCAATCCAGCAATCCCATTGCTGGGCATCTACCCAAAAGAACAAAAGACACTCTATGAAAAAGACACCTGCTCCCGAATGTTTATAGCAGCACAATTCACAATTGCAAAGATGTGGAAACAACCCAAGTGTCCATCAATGCATGAGTGGATTAATAAAATGTGGTATATGTATACCATGGAGTACTATTCAGCTTTAAGAAACAGTGGTGATATAGCACCTCTTGTATTCTCCTGGATAGAGCTGGAACACATTCTATAAGTGAAGTATCCCAAGAATGGAAAAACAAGCACCACATGTACTCACCATCAAATTGGTATTAACTGATCAACACATAAGTGCACATATGGGAATAACATTTATTGGATGTCGGGAGGGGGTCAGGGGAGGGGGGAGGAGGGGACGGGTATATGCATACACAAAGAGTGCGATGTGTACCATCCAGGGGATGGACATGCTTGAAGCTCTGACTTGGGGGGGGCAAGGGCAACATACGTAACCTAAACATCTGTACCCCATAATATGCCAAAATAAAAAAAAATTCCAGGACAGAATATTTTAATGTGATAATATTAAGAATATATTTTCAAATAAAGGCTCTAAATTCAAAAAAGAAAAATAAATAAAAGGAGTCTAGGAAGTTTAGTTTTTGGCTTTTGAGCCCCCATGGGATAGGATGGAAGTTAGGATAAATATAGGATGAATCCCCCTGTGATTTCCTCCCCAATTCAACAAGACATCAGTAAAAGAAATTCCAAGAGGCAAAGACCATTTATACCCCTCTAAGAATCTGCCTTCTTGGCTCTATCTGAAACTAAAGACAATGGCACAAGTCCTAAAAACCTCAAACCCGTTTTATTACCATAGAAAGGGCTTCTAGTTATGTCATTGGCCTAATCAAATCAGAGAAAAGGAACTCAGACTAGTCCCTTAAAATTGTAGTGATAACTTCAGAAAAGGGCCAAAGCAGGCCCCTTGTTACTATGCATGGAGGTGCCAGTCAGCCACTTGTTACCCTGCTCCTCCAACGAGTGTCTGCCTCACCAAGTAGTAAAGAAAAGCTTCTTGCTAAGTGGAGATGGTCTTGGGAGCATTTACTGGAGGAAGATAGAGACTGCATTTTTGCTACTGGATGGCAATCCCGCTCTAACCAGGAACAATATTAAATGAAAAGCTGCTGCTCTCCCCCTTAAGATGGGAAAACAGGAAAAGGGCCAGAAAGACCAACTAGAAAACCATGCTGATTTTCAGACAGTCCCACAGGCAGTTTAACATGCAAAGAAATTAAACAACCAGAGGTCCATATATTCTTGGATTTGTGTTTGACTATGTTATGAAGTAGGTAAAAAAAAAAATGATTGGATAATTAATGGAAAACAACTTGGGGAAAGTAACTTTGGAATATACTATTTATACTAATGTCATGTGTCCTGTTTCAGGCTACGAAAAGGTGAAGGAGCAGTCTTAAAAAATAGTAGAGTAGATGTTCTCACTAGAGTCATATGGCCTTTAAAATGTAAAAGGGAGCACTTGAGATAAGGGGAAGTAATTCTGCCATCATATTCTTTCAAAGATGTTTTAAGAAAGTAAGCTCAAAAGTATCTGGACTTTTGGCCATTGGCCTTTTAAGTGAGTGGAATACTTCAAAGAGGATTAGGATCCCATGTCCAGCAAGTAAACTGACTCAGAGATATGTGAATGACTTTCAAGGCAGATCACCCAGAGGACTAGTTTCTGGGCAACACTGGCATATTGACTACAGGACTTCTAAAAAAAGGCACCAATAAACAGCTTGGTTTTATTACTGTTTACTTGCATTTGGGGTTTGGAATTGCATTTGCTCCTTTGTGATGATTAGTCAAACCAAAATAAAACATTTGGAGGAACTGCACAAAAATTATGGAGACTGTTAACATTTTTATTCAGACTGGGACCTATCGCAGGATAAAAATATTGTGAGGATGTTCAAATAACATGGATGATCAATGGATTTTTCACATCCCATTCTAGTTGACTTCATTTGGAATGGAGGAAAAGTAAAATAACCTCCTAAAAGAAAGTTATAAAAGAAACCATATCCTGGTATGAACAAGCAGTGGGAAAAAAAATGTGCACTCTGTTAGAGAATCAAATGAGAGACCACATCAAGAAGAAGAGCACTACAGCTTGGGAGAGATATTCACAGGCAACGTACTGCAGCAATGATAATGATCCCTAGAACACAGTCAAGGGAGATACCTATCAGATAAAAGCAGAGAATGAAAAAATGAACTTAATTGCTACAAAGCCAAATGAGGGGCGTCAACTGCTATAAAGCCAAATGTTCCAAGTAATATTACAGATGCCCTCAGCCAATATGACATGATGAAAATTTTCCTCAAGATGAACTATTACTGGGATGGACCTTATAATGCTAAAATTAACCCATCTCCTAGGGAAGTAGACTACACAGAGTATGATATATCTCCCTTTAAAGTGGTTCTCAATTCTAAGTGCATGTTAGAAACACTTGAGAAGCATTTTAAACACTTATTGGCAATCCATACCTCTAGAAAAATTAAATCAGAATCTCAGTGTGGGGCCTGGGCATCATTAGTTTAAAAGCTCCCCAGGTGATTCTAATATTCAGTGAGGGCTGAGACCCACTGTTTCGTCCTAGACTAGCTGCAGCCATTCTCTCAATTTGTAGGAGCATTGGCCTGGTTGCTCATGGAGAACACCTCACCTAAGTAAACTGATGGTTAGATGATACCATGTGTCACTGATAATTAGTTTTAAACATTTTGGAAGCAATATTGTTTTCTAAGTTCTTAACACAGTTGTCTTAGGCATTACAAATGGATTGCTGGAGGATACTTTCCTGTTTTCTAAATTATGATGTTTTAGAAAAATTCTGATTGACTCACATGAACTAACTGGATGAGGTATTGGGAAATAATATTTGAACCTTGTGTCAGTGGTTCCCAAGACCACCAGCAATACGGATGATTTTCAAGGAAGCACAAAACTCAGAAAATTGTTATACTCATGGTTATGGCTATGGACCTTGAAAAAAGGGACCCACCTAATGATTTATAGAAATCACCAAGTGTCGTTCAATCATTTTATTAATTGGGGTTAAATTCAAATAAGCTAGCAATTCCCAAGATATGTACATAGTACAGATGGCCAAACACGCGGCCTTTCCAACATTTGAAAATATTTAATAAAAATGTATGCCAAAAAATAAAAAGTCAACATAAAAATTCTGCACAAATGTTCATAGCATTATTTATAATAGCCAAAAAATGAAGACAACCCAATGTCCATCAACTGGTGAATGATAAGCAAAATGCCCACACAGTGATATATTATTCCAAAATCAAAAAGAATGAAGTACTGATACATGCTACATGATGAAAAACCCTGAAAACATTACACTGAGTGAAACAAGCCAGACACAAAAGGTCACATATTATATGATTCCACTTATATGAAATGCCCAGAAAAGCCAAATCCATACAAACAAAAAGTAGATTGGTGGTTGTTTAGGGCTGGGGTGGGGAGCAGGGATTGACTTGAAATAGATAGAAGGAATCTTTTTGGAGTGGTACAAATGTTCTAAAACTGCATTATGGTGATGGTTGCACAACTCTGTAAATTTACTAAAGGTTATTGGATTGTATAGTTAAAATGGGTGAATTTTATGGTATATAAATTATATCTCAATAAAGCTATTGAAAAAATAAAATAAATAATATATGATCATATAATGCCATTGGAAGTTTCCAGGGACTAGTGCACTAAATGTGTCAGTTGGTAATATTTCCTAACTGATATAGCAGATTAGTATAAGGAAAATAGGACTATCTCCTTTGCCTTGATTTGATGATATTTCACTGAAAAGTCTTCCCAGAAAATATACCTTTACATACCAGTCCGTACAAAACCTCAAGTAGGCTTGGGGCAGAAAATTAAAACTTTTCAATTTCACTGTATTAGAAAGATGGCCAAACAGCAAATTGAGAGGTATTTATATTTAGGAGACTGAACATGTATGGGTATTTTTCCTATGAAAACTGTGTTCTAAGGTAACCAAATTTTAAGAATGACCCTCAGTGAGTGAAACCTGTGAATCTGATGAGATATCACTCCCACAATTATGTTACCTTACATGGTTAAAAAAAAAAAAAAGGTGTATTTAATCTAATCACACAAACATTTCAGAAGCAGAAAGTTTTTTTCTGGATGGCGGCAGAAGAATAAATCAGAAAGATTTGAAGCATGAGAAGGACTTCATGTCAGGGGCTTCTTAGGGAAGAGAGTTGACTCCTGACTGACAGCCAGCAAAGAAAAGGGAACCTCAGAGTACAACTACAAGGAACTGGATTCTGCCAACACCCCAAGTAACCTTGGAAGCAGATTCTTCCCCACAGCCTCCACATAAGAGTCCACCTCTCTCAACAATGTGAGTTCAGCCTTGCAAGCAGAGAATGCAGTTGAGCTCTCTTGGACTTCTGAACTGCATAAATGTGAGAAAATAAATGGGTACTTTTTTAAGCCATGAAGTGTGTGGTAATTTGTTATACAGCAGTAGAAAACGATTAATAATACACCAAATGATTTCGATTGATTAGAAAAAGTTTTACTTAAAAATGAATCCAGCTAATAATTAGAAAATCATCATATGTGATCCCCAATGAGATTATTAATTAGACAGGGGTTTTTAGCTGCTATTAAAACCATTAAGTGGATGGATGTTAAGAAATTAGACATTTGTGTGGTATCACTTAACACCACACAGATCATTTTCTGGCCACAAGTGGAGAAGCAATGGAGGAATCAGGCTTTTATCATGTAGCCACTCTCAGTATGATTAACAATGACAGAGCCAGATGTCACATCTCACTATGTAACATAATATAAAATAAACAGCACCACCTATGTTCTCATGTTGGTAAATATATTCAATTTGAGTTTAATTATAAAGGATAGAGCAACAAACCAAATCACAAGAAGGTATTTAGAATTCAGAAGGTGGGACATTCAACAGAACAAATGACATGTACTTTTAAGCCAGTAAAAATGTTCTCACAAAATCAACACTTGAAATTTAAACAAAGAAACAGAAAAACCAATTTCAAGGCAAATTTATGCAACCCGATAACCTGGATTAGATCTTAGTCCACACTGACCTGTTACAAAGAACATGTTTGTAATAACTCAAGTTGGATACAATTTTTATCACTTAACAAATATCGAGTTCGGTAAATATCAAGTTCTAAGTGACCAGCTGCCTAATAATTTTGAAGCAGTGTCTCGTGACTGTCCACATGGTGGAGGTCCAGCCCTAGGCCAAAATCCTATGTGTAATCCTTTAGGCCCACCCCATAGGTAATTACAAGTCTTTCCTTGGCAGGACTCATGGAAAAAGGCTGCCCTCCCCACATCACGCTTGGTGCACAGTCTGATGGGAGTTACAGTAAAGGACTCAGGCCTCCTGGCCCACCATGCTCTTATGCATATCTGCATTCCCAGCCTAGGGACCTTCATTAGAAGGCCTCCTTATTAATGGGACCCTGGCTGAGGCCTCCACTGAGACCATCTTATCAGGGAGACCTAAAGACATTTTTCTCTATCCTGACTGAGTATTCAGTACTTTTTCATTACTGGTCTTTCCTCTTCTATGTTCCCACAGCTCACTGCATCCAAAGCATGGCAGGAGCCTTTTGTTTAGGGCTCCATCTGCAATGAAATGATTCCTCCTCTCTGCACTGATACATCTTACCTTTCACTCAGTGCCATTTCATGGAGAGAAATGAAATGCTGAAGGATCTGGCATGTTAGGGATTGAATTGTGCCCTCCTAAAACTCATGTTCAAGTCCTGACCCCTGTACCTGAAAATGTGACCTTATTTGTAGATAGGGTTTTTAAAGCGGTAATCAAGTTATACTGAGGTCATTAGAGTATGCCCTATTCCAATATCACTGATATCCTTGTCAAAAGGTGAAATTTGGACATACACACAGAGAGAATACCACGTGAAAATGAAGACTGAGATCAGGGTAATGTGTCTACAAGCCAAGGAATGCCAAAGATTGCCAGCAAACCATGAGAAGAGAGAGGCCTGGAACAAATAGATATTCACTCCATAGCCCTCAGAAAGAACCAACTCTGTTAACACCTTGATCTTGGACTTCTGGCCTCCAGAACTGGGAGACAAAAAATGCATGTGTTCAATCCACCCAGTTTGTGATACTTCGTTACAGCAGCCCTTGAAAATGTATAACTGGTCTTTCTGGCCTCCTATTTATACTATTGCAAAAAGTGAATGAAGGCTTAATAGTGATTTTCACTTTGGTTTGCTGTTTTAATTGATCACCTTGACACTTGGCATCTTAGCACTATCCAGCTCAACTCTTGACATTCTTTTGCCTTTATGACTTCAGGGTCCTGCCATCCCAGTATCATTGCATCCACAAGTAAGTTATATTCCAATAACAGTTTAAAGGAGACGTTACCCATACAATCTATCTCTTTTCTGGAATTTCAAACAAGAAACCCCAACAATGTACTACTGACACTTTCACAAGGAAGGCCCTGGATTTTCATTCTTGCTTTACCATTGAACTACACTGTGACCTTGTACAATCTAATTAAATGCTCCTCATTTTACCTTTTTTAATTTTTTCTTTATTTCAGCATATTATGGGGGAACAGATGTTTAGGTTACATATGTCGCCCTTGCGCCCCCCCAAGTCAGAGCCTCAAGCGTGTCCATCCCCTGGATGGTACACATCACGCTCTTTGTGTATGCATATACCCGTCCCCTCCTCCCCCCTCCCCTGACCCCCGCCCGACATCCAATAAATGTTATTCCTATATGTGCACTTATGTGTTGATCAGTTAATACCAATTTGATGGTGAGTACATGTGGTGCTTGTTTTT